>JXCR01135086.1:50913-118721 GCA_002079205.1 Phalaenopsis hybrid cultivar
TATATATATATATATATATATTTATTTATTTGGGAAAGAGCAACGGTGGCTCCTTACGTGTTAATATAACAAAAAAGATACAAAATTTGGAGGGGGGTGGAGCCCCGTCTAAAAAGAAAAAAAAATACAATTAAACACACCCCTTGGGGTTCCTCCTTCCACAGTACAACTCACGCAAAAAGAAAACATCAAAATTACAGGTATACCCAAGCCAAAGAAAACAAAATCCAAAAATAAGTAAACATGTGCCCGTGTATAACGGAGAAGAGAAAGAAACCACAAAAATTGACAGCAAAAAAGTCCTAATCCTTTGGAACACTTCAGCGAGCAGCGTTGCCAATTGGTATGTCGGTCAACTGAGCAGAGAAAACCCAATAGCAAGGAACCAGCGAGAACTGTGAGAGCAGGAAAGCCAAGGAGATAAAACCAGAAAGGTTGCAAACCAAAACCTGCCAAGAAAAAAGAGACCGCAAAAGGGAAGGTGTAAACCAAACCACCGTACAGAAACGAGGTCCCCAGCCATAAAGCCGAGCAGCACAAATGTTAAACTCTAACATACGGCAAGTTCAGGTTGTCCCCAGTGAGGAGATGTTTGAGAGGAGCAGGGGGATAAATGCCAACATAACGCGCCTCCTCTGCTTGCCTGGCTAACCAGTCAGCAGGGGAGTTTTCCTCTCTATGGATGAAACTCCAACTCACTTCCAAGTGACTTTCAGAAATCAAAGCATTAATACGTTTAAAGATGCATATAATATCCCAAAGAGGAGGAGAAATACCCAATAGTATATCATAGAGCATTTTAGAATCAGTCTCCACCTCAATTATGTGAAAATTAAAAGCACTTGCCACTGTTAAGGCCAGAAAAACCCCCCAGCATTCCGTGGCTAATGGATTGTCAGCAACAACAGGAGAAGTAAAGTAACATATACACTTACCCTCAGAATTTTTAAATATGCCTCCAACTGCAACATATAAATGGTTCCAACTACCATCCACATTTACTTTAACACATCCAGAAGAAGGGGGAGCCCACATGATTAAACGAGGGGGCCTAAAATTCGAAACATCATTGGAACTAACCCTGAGGACCTTGGTGTAATAGGCCAACACATAAGAAACAGTCATAGAAGCAGTAGGAGGAGAGGAAATATATTTAAAGTTTTTTCTCAAGATCCAATTAAACCATAGAACCAGTAAAGGAAGGGGAAATCCTCCCCCCTATCATCAAAACCTTTCCAATGCCACAAATAATTACATAATAAGCCTCTATGTATCCAGGGGATATCAAAATATAAGCCCAAAAAGTTCTAAACCTTTAAAGAGAAACCATATTCAAAAAATATGTGTCTTGAATCTTCCTCTGTAACTTTGCACATAGGACATTTTGAAGCCAATTTAAGGCTTTTCAACTTAAGAATGTCATCAATAGGAAGTAAAGAAGAGAAAAAAGGATATAGAGGGAGTTAAAAATTTGTGTTAAATCTATTTTCCCCAAAACCAATCCCGGTGTGAATGTAAAGTGTCATAGATTAACTTACAAACTGATTTGTATATATATATATATATATATATATATATATATATATATATATATATATATATATATATANAACGACCAACAAAGGTAACGCTGAAAGTGCACTTTAAAGGGTTCAACTTAAGATTATATTGTTGTAATCGTTCAAAAATAATCCTTAAATCATACAAATAGTAATCAATTTCTTTTCTCTTAAGGACCAAGTCATCAACGTAGCACTCAACTTGATTGTGGAAGACGTCATAGCAAATTCTTGTCATGGCTCATTAATAGGTTGCTCCTATATTCTTCAATTTAAATGACATTACTGTGTAGCAGAAAATCCCAATCATATTCCTGAAAGTTGTAAGCATTACATATTTCAGGGCCATCATAATTTGGTTGTATCTGGATGATCCATCCATGAAAGAGAAATTCTCATATTACTACGTGATGTCCATCATTAGCTCTGGTATGGTTGTGGAAACTCATCTTTTGGACATGCTTTGTTTACCTCCATGAAGTTGACACACACTCAGATTTGTCTAGTTTTCTTCTTAACTGGCATGACCTTAACTNACGAAAAAATATTACATCAGGACTCCGCACGTAGAGTTATGTGTGGAGTCCAACGAAATCACGCCACGTGAGAAAAAAAAATCGGCTCGGTAACACAGGGGAATATTTCCTTCGTATTATTTAGGTGTTATTGTAAGTTATTCATGTGTTATTGTGCTCTGAAAATATTCTTGGTATTATAATAACACATCAATAACACTTGAATAACATACAATAACACCTGAATAACACGAGGTAATATTCCCGTGTTACCGGGGCCAATTTTTTTTCTCTACGTGTGGTGTGATATCATTGGACTCCACACGTAACTCTACGTGTAGAGTCTTGATGTAATATTTTTTCAACGCACACACACAATCCTTTATATATAAATAGAGGAAGGGAGGGAGGAAATGTTTGAAATGAAATTTTCTATTCCTAGAGATTTTGTCATATTAAAATGGAATGCATGATTTTGAATGTGCATTTGAAGGTTGTTACATTGACTCTATAGGAAGGGAGGGAGGGAATGTTTAAAATGAAATTTTCTCTTCCCAGATATTTTGTCATATTAGAAAGGTATGCATGATTTTGATTGTGCATTTGAAGGTCATTACATTGAGTCCATATATATGTTGAATAACTATTTTTAGGGGTGTAAAAAATTTACCGAAAACTCCTACTTGACTCGATCCTGACTCAAAAAATTCAGGTTTGGGTGGACCCGATTAATTTCTTGATTTGATTTGGGCCAAAAATCTTAACACAATTTTTTGGATTGGGTTTGTGTTGACATGCCAACCTGAAATTGATCTTGCTAACCCAAATATGTTTTCAGTTTGACTTGCCAATCCAAAAATGACTTGAATTTGACTCGAAAATGACTAATAAAACTCAAATTTAACCTAATTTGCTTTTATGCATATATATTAAACGGGTTATATTAGTTAGGTTTAGGTTAGACGGGTTGGATTTAGGTTAGACCTTTTGACCTGTTTAATATTCGGGTCAGGTTTTTGTCGAACATTCTGACTTTCATATATATATATATACATTTTTTTTTTTGGAAAGAACAACGGTGGCTCCTTACGTGTTAATATAACGAAAAATGTACAAAATTTGGAGGGGTGTGAAGCCCCGTCTAAAAAGAAAAAAAAATACAATTAAACACACCCCTTGGGGTTCCTCCTTTCACAGTACAACTCATGCAAAAAGAAAACTTCAAAATTACAGGTATACCCAAGCCAAAGAAAACAAAATCCAAAAATAAGTAAATCTGTGCCCGTGTATAACGGATAAGAGAAAGAAACCACACAAATTGACAGCAGAAAACTCCTAATCCTCTGGAACACTTCAGTGAGCAGCGTTGCCAATTGGTATGTCGGTCAACTGAGCAGAGAAAACCCAACAGCAAGGAACCAGTGAGAACTGTGAGAGCAGGAAAGCCAAGGAGATAAAACCAGAAAGGATGCAAACCAAAACCTGCCGAGAAAAATGACACCTCAAAAGGGAAGGTGCAAACCAAACCACCGTACAGAAACGAGAGTTCCCAGCCATAAAGCCGAGCAGCACAAATGTTAAACTCTAACATACGACAAGTTCAGGTTGTCCCCAATGAGGAGATGTTTGAGAGGAGTAGGGGGATAAATACCAACATAACGCGCCTCCTCTGCTTGCCTAGCTAACCAGTCAGCAGGGGAGTTTCCCTCTCTATGGATGAAACTCCAACTCACTTCCAAGTGACTTTCAGAAATTAAAGCATAAATACGTTTAAAGATGCATATAATATCCCAAAGAGGAGAAGAAATACCCAATAGTATATCATAGAGCATTTTAGAATCAGTCTCCACCTCAATCATGTGAAAATTAAAAGCACTTGCCACTGTTAAGGTCAGAAAAACCCCCCAACATTCCGTGGCTAATGGATTGTCAGCAGCAACAGGAGAAATAAAGTAACATATACACTTACCCTAAGAATTTCTAAATATGCCTCCAACTGCAACATATAAATGGTTCCAACTACCATCCACATTTACTTTAACACATCCAGAAGAAGGGGGAGCCCACATGATTAAACGAGGGGGCCTAAAATTCGAAACATCATTGGAACTAACCCTGAGGACCTTGGTGTAATAGGCCAACACATAAGAAACAGTCATAGAAGCAGGAGGAGAGGAAATATATTTAAAGTTGTTTCTCGAGGTCCAAATAAACCGTAGAACCAATAAAGGAAGGGGAAACCCTCCCCCCTATCATCAAAACCCTTCCAATGCCACAAATAATTACATAATAAGCCTCTATGTATCCAGGGGATACCAAAATGTAAGCCCAAAAAGTTCTAAACATTTAAAGAGAGAGCACATTCAAAAAATATGTCTTGAATCTTCCTCGGTAACTTTGCACATTGGACATCTCGAAGCCAATTTAAGGCTTTTCAACTTAAGAATGTCATCAATAGGAAGTAAAGAAGAGAAAAAAGGATATAGAGGGAGTTGAAAATTTGTGTTGAATCCATTTTCCCCAAAACCAATCCCGGTGTGAATGTAAAGTGTCATAGATTAACTTACAAACCGATTTGTATATATATATATACACACACACACATACATACATAACAGAATGACGGTCGAGAGCTTTGCTGGGGTTTCGAATGATGATTTCCATCGCCTATGATTTTATCGCTAGGAGAGGGCTCGCAACTCGCCTCTATTTCTTAGATTCTCCGCTTCTGCTCCTCACTTCCTCTGCTTCGTTGGCTTGCATCGTTACTGCGTTCTTTGACGCTGACGGTTCCGTCTGTCTGCATCTTGCTGTTTCGATTTCGACGCGACAGTTTCACACGTTTGCGTCTGCGTCGTTCAAAAAATTTAAAGAGAAGACACATTAAAAAATTATGTCTCAAATCTTCCTCGAAAACTTTGCACATAGGACATCTCGAAGCCAATTTAAGGCTTTTCAACTTAAGAATGTCATCAACAGGAAGTAAAGAAGAGTAAAAATGCCAAAAAAAAAGATATAGAGAGAGTTAAAAATTTGTGCCAAATCCATTTTCCCCATAATCAATCCCGGTGTGAATGTGAAGTGTCATAGATTAACTTGCAAACCGATTTGTATATACATACATACATATATATATATATATATACATACATACATACATACATACATATATATATATATATACATACATACATACATACATACATACATGCATGCATAACAGAATGGCGGTCGAGAGTTTTGCTAGGGTTCGAATGACGATTTCGATCGCCTATGTTTTTGTCGCTAGAAGGAGAGGGCTCGCACCTTGCCTTTATTTCGTAGACTCTCCGCTTAGCTCCTCACTTCCTCTGCTTAGTCGGCTCGCATTGTTACTGCGTTCTTCGACACTGACGGTTCCGTCTGTGTCTGCATCTTGCTGTTTCGATTTCGACGCGACAGTTCACACGTTCGCGTCTGCGTCATTCTGCCTTTTTTGTTTCAACACCAACACTCGCCTCTCTATGCCCAACAACTTCGTTTTGCGTCAGCATCTTTCTTTTCGACGTCGACGTTCACCTTTCGAGGTTTTGGGACTACACAGACAACTATTATATCGAGGTCTTCCAGCAAGAGTTTGATGGCGCTCCCTTCTTCTTTAGTTGAACATGACAAAGTCTCTTATGCCCACGTGGTGGGTAATCCTCAGGTGGAGTTGGTGGTTGTCTTTCCCTCAATTTATGAGGATTGTCGTGATAGTATAGGTGACTGCCTCTTTGTTAAGAAAACAAGTAGGAAAGTGAAAAAACAATACTTTTTTTCTCAAACTTAGAAATTTCAACCCTGACTAAGAAATTCAAGTTCGCTTTTATTGAAAAATTTCTTTGGGGCCACCTATGGAAGTTATCAGAAAAAGTTTTGATGATCTCAAACTAGCAAGAAAGTGGAAAGTTGAGCTCATAGATAGGAGACATCTGTTAATTCAATTAACAGTGACTGAAGACTACACTCGAATTTTCTCCAAAAAATCTTAACATTGTTGACAAGTCAATGAAGTTAAGTGGTTTCTTGATTTTGACCCCAATCATGAATCTCCTATTATACTGATATGGTTTAGTCTACCTAGTCTCAAGCTGCACTTTTTTAATCATTAGGTTCTTTACTCTATTGGGGTCATACTTAGGGACACTATGAAGCTAGATCTACCCACTTTCAACTTAACCAGATATTGTGTTGTCAGAATACTTGTAGAAAGAGATATTACTTTACCTGCTGTTACTGAAGTTTGGCTCATAATGGATATTGACAACAATCGTCATGAAACATAAACTTTCTTATTGTTGTCNTTGCCTATACAATATCTTAAAAGTGGTGGTCTGTGATGCGGTGCAATACGTGTTATACAATTATTCAGTCCATGCAATTTGTTTGGCCCATAGCTTTGGCGTATCGGATCCACGCAAGTATGACTCCACTCTCTTGTTAACCATCTCCGTCTGCCTATAAGTTTGGGGATGATATGTGATGCTCCTCTTAAGGATTGTCCCTTGCAACCTGAAAGCTCTTTCAAGAAGTGACTGAGGGAAACATTATCCCTATCTGAAACAATCGATCCTAGTACTTCATGCAAACAAAGAACTCGGATAAACATCGTTGCTACTGAGATTGCCATGTAGGGATGCTGTAAGGGAATGAAATTGCGTACTTACTCAGGCAATCCATGACCACTATGATCATCGTGAACCTTTCTGACTATGGTAATCCCTCGATGAAATCAATCATTATTTCTTTCCAAACTTTCCTTGGTAATGCTAGTGGTTATAGTAACCCTCATAATGTCGTGGTCAAGCACTTCACATTTTGCCACCACATCCTCGGTGTCTTTGCGCATCCCCACCCAATGAAGTCTTCCTCTTAGCTATAGGTCTTCTGCACCCCTGAATGTCTTCCGATCGCACTATCATGAAACTCTTGTAATTATTTGAGAATATACTCCGAAGACTTGCTAGCACGAATCGCCCTTGGCGGAGCAGTTGCTGTCTTCTCAATGCATATTTTGGATGACTGTTCAGATTTTGTAGCAACTTGGCTCTTATTTTGCTCAAATTTTCATCCATTTCGCTCTCCTGTCTCAAGGCCTACCAATCTAGGACCAAGGGTATCGATAGGGCTGTCAATTGGGGTTCCTCCACTCTTCTCGAAAGTGCGTCAGCTGCCTTGTTCTCCAGTCCTGGCTGATACTGATTCTTGAAATCATTCCTCAATAGCATGGATAGCCATCTCTGATGCTCCTCAGTCACCATCCGCTGCTTCAAAAGACAATTTAAACTCCTTTGATCTGTCCTGACCCAGAATATTGTCCCAACATAGGGCCACCACTTCTAATGACCAAAAAAATTGCCATCAATTTTCGTTCTTTACTGAATTGAGCCTCGCTTTGCTGTAAGAACGTGACTGAAGTAGGCAATCGATCGTGTATCCTACATTGACACTGCTTCTAATCCGCACTCTAGCGCATCTGTCTCCACAACAAATGGTTTACTGAAATCTAGAAGTGCTAATACCGGTACGTAAGTCATGGCTCTCTTCAGATGTTCAAAGGCTTGTGTTGTTGTTCCTCCCCATTTAAAATTGTCTTTCTTCCACTGCTCTGTCTGTGGCCATGTTATCGTGCCATAGCCTTTTATGAACTTTTGGTAGTAGCCGTGAGCTCGACTCCTTCAGACTCCTTGGTAAAGGCCAATCAACCATGACCTCGATATTGGACTAATCCACTGCAACCCCCGTTTTGGTCACCACATATCCTAAGTTCTCCAGCTGTAACTATGCAGAAGAACATTTCTTCAATTTGGTTTACAATTAGTGCTTTCTCATGCCTCCAAGACTATCCTCAGGTGCCCCACATACTCTGTCTCTATACGACTATAGACTAAAATATCATTAAAGTAAACCAGGATAAATTTTCGAAGGAAAGATTGAAAAACAATATTCATGAAGGATTGAAATGTCGTTGAGGTGTTGATGAGGCCTAACAACATTACTAAGAATTCATAATGTCTTTCATGTGCCTTGAATGTTGTCTTGTGCACATCCACTAGATTCATAATGATCTAGTGGTACCCCGATTTAAAATCAATTTTTGAGAAAATAACTGCCCCACAAAGCTCATCCAGTAACTCATCAATCTCAAGCATAGGAAAACTTGTCCAGGACTATTTTCTGTTCAAAGCCCGGTAGTCCACTAAGAATCTTCATTTACCATTCTGTTTTTTTCACCATAAGGACGGATTGGAAAAAAAGGCTCACACTAGGCGCTTGAAACTACCCCTAGGACGGGGTACTGCATTCATTTCTTTCAGCTTCTCTTTCTGAAATGATACTGTCTGGGTCCTCGGTGTCGTACCCGTCAAGGTGCCCTTGTATAATTCTCCGATGTTGCCGCCTTTGCTAGTTTTCTTCACATATTTCTTATCCTCCATCATCTGGGCGAGCTCCATCATGGGCGGATGACTGCTCATAAGTCGGGCTTTAGGCCTTTCAAGAAATTCCCTTCCAGTCCACCTGAAGAAATCCCCCTCAACCTTTCTGAGAAGAGCTCAAACTTTTACCCTCCTAAGTAAGAGCATAGAATTGCTCGTGCAGGTTTCCTTCTTGAAGGGCTCGTAAACACTCCAACAAGCAATCCTTAAACTCCTCCCATGAGTGCATTGGATGCCTTGCTTCTATCAACTGAAATCATGCTAAAGCCTTTCCCTTCATGCATAATCTCGCTGCCATGATCTTCTTTCCTCAGTTAACTCATTCATTGCAGAGTATCGCTTTACCCGATACACCCATTCATGTGCATCATCCCCTTTGGAGATTAATATTTTCAGTTTTCTAACCCTTGCATCTCCAGCCCAACCTTCTCTTCCCCCGGTATTTCCCGTCATTTATGTAGGGTGTAACTCTCTTCATCGCTCATAGGCATATCCCACTCCCAAATCCCTCCTTCCTCCCTCGCATTCTTCTGTGTTCCTTACACCATCTCTGCTCCAATTTTAGGCCCATCCCCCTCCATCGGAAATCTGCACTCCCTTTTCCTCTTGGAGTCCTAGGAGGACGCTCTTGTAGGTCGATGATATCTTTTTCGTTGTCTTATCACTCGATCTTCTTCCCTTTTGACCTAGCCACGGATTCTCTGATCAACCTTTGGCTAGGATTTGCAACTGAAGCAATTCCACGACTTTCAATGGAAGAAACTTGGTCCTCTATAGTGGCTAACTTCTCTTCCATTTTTGATTTGATTTTCTCTAGCTCTTCTTCTAGCACATCCACTTTCTATGTTGTCACCCTGCCAAGATCTATGCTCTTATAACAATTTGATACGTCTTGCAACCAAAATCAGCGAACAAATCACGACAAAATGACAATCGATGGGTACAAATAAGTCAAATAAGGGCTGGTCATGCAAAAAACAAATACAAACAAGCAAGATACAAAAGATCTACTTTCGATAGGTACATTGGCTTTCCCACATCCTAGACGTCGCTAAGAACAACACAAAAGAATGAAAACCAGTAGACAACAAAATATTAACTTCTAAATTCTACATACAGCCAAACACCTTCCTAAGGCATTGCTAAATCCTAATACATAAACTTAAAACATTATGGATTAATTCGGCAAAGAAAAGTTGAAAGAATCAACAAATTATATATGGGGGAAAAAGGAAAATTTCATCTGAGTGCTCGGATTAAAGGAAGAGGAGAGGTCGTAAGTGTGTGGGACGGTGTCTTGTGGTCATCAGAGAAGAGCGATCATGGGCTCGCTGAAAGGCTGCTGGTTTGTCTGACGATCGCGGGGAGGCAAGGTTTCAAGAACAACGAAGAGTGCGAATGAGCCTGGTGGGCAAGAGTTTAGATTTTAAGGGTTTGGTGTCGAATTTGAGTCAGCTACGTATGATGCTATGTAATTTGCCTTGACCTTAACTTTTGTACTGCTGCCACAATTAAGTGGTAAAGATAATGAGGAATAATGTCACCGCTAAGCCCAGGACTAAATATTAGCTTCAACATGTGAGACGCAAATTTCATCCTTAATAACGATTGCCGCAAATCGGCCACTAATGTGATGCAAATGTTTGGAACTGAAACTTGTCTGCCACAAGTGTATGTGCTAATTAACTGCTTTCTTATAGTGCAAGAGAAATTGGGACCTTAAACGAAGGCTACAAAAAATTTTTATTGAACCTATCAAAACAATAATATTAAGGACCATGCTTTAGGTCCTATATATAATGGAACTAAAATATTAATTTAGGATAAAAGTATCTTATTCTTTATTAATTCAAATTAGCAAAACAATAAATAAATAAATAATTATAAAATTCAGCCTGACCAATATAGCATGAAAACAAAGTTGGTGAGCACCTTTATGCTCTCTTGACAATTTTGCACGTACATTGTTGTAAACTTTATAGATTATGACTAAAATTTACTTCATGTTTTTGGCTTATCTTTCAAACTTGATGTCGATTCTTTTAACATGCTGTGGAAACAAATTATGACTTGTAATTTGAATTTACCTAGCTTCGTCCTTTCTAATTAACGTGATCTTAGTACTGCTCAACAAATTTTCATTCTTTTGGATTTTGGTTATTTTGTGAATGATGCCTGCTTATACTGGTATGGTCAGGTGCTAAGTAGAAGTGCTTATCGGAAGAAATTCAAAAGATT
Organism: Phalaenopsis hybrid cultivar; assembly: GCA_002079205.1. NCBI lineage: Eukaryota > Viridiplantae > Streptophyta > Magnoliopsida > Asparagales > Orchidaceae > Phalaenopsis > Phalaenopsis hybrid cultivar. The sequence goes on from JXCR01135086.1 coordinate 61,684, forward strand.
TTTTTATCGAAAATTTGGTTCAAAGAAAACAAAAAAGGTATTTGTTTTTTGATGCTTACATTTTCTACTTGGGTATAACTATCAGTGTATTTGTGTCAGTGGAACTATTACCGTTTTTCCATGTGAACAGGGAATTCCATGTGCATTTTCTACGTCTGTACCCTATACTTGAATGATTTCTATGAGAGGTCAAGTTTACCTATGTTGATTTCTTGCACCAAATTAAGCTCGAGTAAAATTTATGATTTACCTAGATTACCTAGCTTTGCTTCTATTATTCTTAAGACAATAGCTTGATGGTTAGTCTAAATATGAGAAAAACATTTGTAGTTCTTTTACAATCACTGCCCTTTAATTTCTTTGTTTTAAATCCTGTTGACTGCTTTAGGGCTGTTTCAAATCTATTTTCTTATGATAAGTGACTTTGTAAAAATTGTGCTATACTTGTCTAATTCCCACACACAACCCCCCCAACCCCCTCCACAACACCTCACGTACATGAAAAAATATTACATCAAGACTCCGCACGTAGAGTTATGTGTGGACTCTAACGAAATCACGCCACGTGAGAAAAAAAAATCGGCTCGGTAACACAGGAGAATATTTCCCTTGTGTTATTTAGGTGTTATTGTAAGTTATTCATGTGTTATTATGTTCTAAAAATATTCCGGGTATTATAATAACACATCAATAACACTTGAATAACATACAATAACACCTGAATAACACTTGGGGAATATTCCCGTGTTACCGGGGCCGATTTTTTTTCTTTACGTGTGGCGTGATATCATTGGACTTCACACGTAACTCTACGTGTAGAGTCCTGATGTAATATTTTTTCAACGCACACACACAATCCTTTATATATAAATAGAGGAAGGGAGGGAGGGAGGAAATGTTTGAAATGAAATTTTCTATTCCTAGAGATTTTGTCATATTAAAATGGAATGCATGATTTTGAATGTGCATTTGAAGGTCGTTACATTGACTCTATAGGGAGGGAGGGAATGTTTAAAAAGAAATTTTCTCTTCCCTGATATTTTGTCATATTAGAAAGGTATGCATGATTTTGATTGTGCATTTGAAGGTCATTACATTGAGTCCATATATATGTAGAATAACTATTTTTAGGGGTGTCAAAAATTTACCGGAAAAGTCTTGCTTGACTCGATCCTAACTCAAAAAATTCAGGTTTGGGTGGACCCGATTAATTTTTGGATTTGATTTGGGCCAAAAATCTTAACACAATTTTTCGGATTGGGTTTGTGTTGACATGCCAACCTGAAATTGATCTTGCTAACCCAAATACGTTTTCAGTTTGACCTGCCAATGCAAAAATGACTTGAATTTGACTCGAAAATGACTAGTATAACTCAAATTTAACCTAATTTGCTTTTATGCATATATATTAAACGGGTTATATTAGTTAGGTTTAGGTTAGACGGGTTGGATTTAGGTTAGACCTTTTGACCTGTTTAATATTCGGGTCAGGTTTTTGTCGAACATTCTGACTTTCATATATATATATATACATTTTTTTTTTTGGAAAGAACAACGGTGGCTCCTTACGTGTTAATATAACGAAAAATGTACAAAATTTGGAGGGGTGTGAAGCCCCGTCTAAAAAGAAAAAAAAATACAATTAAACACACCCCTTGGGGTTCCTCCTTTCACAGTACAACTCATGCAAAAAGAAAACTTCAAAATTACAGGTATACCCAAGCCAAAGAAAACAAAATCCAAAAATAAGTAAATCTGTGCCCGTGTATAACGGATAAGAGAAAGAAACCACACAAATTGACAGCAGAAAACTCCTAATCCTCTGGAACACTTCAGTGAGCAGCGTTGCCAATTGGTATGTCGGTCAACTGAGCAGAGAAAACCCAACAGCAAGGAACCAGTGAGAACTGTGAGAGCAGGAAAGCCAAGGAGATAAAACCAGAAAGGATGCAAACCAAAACCTGCCAAGAAAAATGACACCTCAAAAGGGAAGGTGCAAACCAAACCACCGTACAGAAATGAGAGTTCCCAGCCATAAAGCCGAGCAGCACAAATGTTAAACTCTAACATACGACAAGTTCAGGTTGTCCCCNGAGAAAAATGACACCTCAAAAGGGAAGGTGCAAACCAAACCACCGTACAGAAACGAGAGTTCCCAGCCATAAAGCCGAGCAGCACAAATGTTAAACTCTAACATACGACAAGTTCAGGTTGTCCCCAATGAGGAGATGTTTGAGAGGAGTAGGGGGATAAATACCAACATAACGCGCCTCCTCTGCTTGCCTGGCTAACCAGTCAGCAGGGGAGTTTCCCTCTCTATGGATGAAACTCCAACTCACTTCCAAGTGACTTTCAGAAATTAAAGCATAAATACGTTTAAAGATGCATATAATATCCCAAAGAGGAGAAGAAATACCCAATAGTATATCATAGAGCATTTTAGAATCAGTCTCCACCTCAATCATGTGAAAATTAAAAGCACTTGCCACTGTTAAGGTCAGAAAAACCCCCCAACATTCCGTGGCTAATGGATTGTCAGCAGCAACAGGAGAAATAAAGTAACATATACACTTACCCTAAGAATTTCTAAATATGCCTCCAACTGCAACATATAAATGGTTCCAACTACCATCCACATTTACTTTAACACATCCAGAAGAAGGGGGAGCCCACATGATTAAACGAGGGGGCCTAAAATTCGAAACATCATTGGAACTAACCCTGAGGACCTTGGTGTAATAGGCCAACACATAAGAAACAGTCATAGAAGCAGGAGGAGAGGAAATATATTTAAAGTTGTTTCTCGAGGTCCAAATAAACCGTAGAACCAATAAAGGAAGGGGAAACCCTCCCCCCTATCATCAAAACCCTTCCAATGCCACAAATAATTACATAATAAGCCTCTATGTATCCAGGGGATACCAAAATGTAAGCCCAAAAAGTTCTAAACATTTAAAGAGAGAGCACATTCAAAAAATATGTCTTGAATCTTCCTCGGTAACTTTGCACATTGGACATCTCGAAGCCAATTTAAGGCTTTTCAACTTAAGAATGTCATCAATAGGAAGTAAAGAAGAGAAAAAAGGATATAGAGGGAGTTGAAAATTTGTGTTGAATCCATTTTCCCCAAAACCAATCCCGGTGTGAATGTAAAGTGTCATAGATTAACTTACAAACCGATTTGTATATATATATATACACACACACACATACATACATAACAGAATGACGGTCGAGAGCTTTGCTGGGGTTTCGAATGATGATTTCCATCGCCTATGATTTTATCGCTAGGAGAGGGCTCGCAACTCGCCTCTATTTCTTAGATTCTCCGCTTCTGCTCCTCACTTCCTCTGCTTCGTTGGCTTGCATCGTTACTGCGTTCTTTGACGCTGACGGTTCCGTCTGTCTGCATCTTGCTGTTTCGATTTCGACGCGACAGTTTCACACGTTTGCGTCTGCGTCGTTCAAAAAATTTAAAGAGAAGACACATTAAAAAATTATGTCTCAAATCTTCCTCGAAAACTTTGCACATAGGACATCTCGAAGCCAATTTAAGGCTTTTCAACTTAAGAATGTCATCAACAGGAAGTAAAGAAGAGTAAAAATGCCAAAAAAAAAGATATAGAGAGAGTTAAAAATTTGTGCCAAATCCATTTTCCCCATAATCAATCCCGGTGTGAATGTGAAGTGTCATAGATTAACTTGCAAACCGATTTGTATATACATACATACATATATATATATATATATACATACATACATACATACATACATATATATATATATATACATACATACATACATACATACATACATGCATGCATAACAGAATGGCGGTCGAGAGTTTTGCTAGGGTTCGAATGACGATTTCGATCGCCTATGTTTTTGTCGCTAGAAGGAGAGGGCTCGCACCTTGCCTTTATTTCGTAGACTCTCCGCTTAGCTCCTCACTTCCTCTGCTTAGTCGGCTCGCATTGTTACTGCGTTCTTCGACACTGACGGTTCCGTCTGTGTCTGCATCTTGCTGTTTCGATTTCGACGCGACAGTTCACACGTTCGCGTCTGCGTCATTCTGCCTTTTTTGTTTCAACACCAACACTCGCCTCTCTATGCCCAACAACTTCGTTTTGCGTCAGCATCTTTCTTTTCGACGTCGACGTTCACCTTTCGAGGTTTTGGGACTACACAGACAACTATTATATCGAGGTCTTCCAGCAAGAGTTTGATGGCGCTCCCTTCTTCTTTAGTTGAACATGACAAAGTCTCTTATGCCCACGTGGTGGGTAATCCTCAGGTGGAGTTGGTGGTTGTCTTTCCCTCAATTTATGAGGATTGTCGTGATAGTATAGGTGACTGCCTCTTTGTTAAGAAAACAAGTAGGAAAGTGAAAAAACAATACTTTTTTTCTCAAACTTAGAAATTTCAACCCTGACTAAGAAATTCAAGTTCGCTTTTATTGAAAAATTTCTTTGGGGCCACCTATGGAAGTTATCAGAAAAAGTTTTGATGATCTCAAACTAGCAAGAAAGTGGAAAGTTGAGCTCATAGATAGGAGACATCTGTTAATTCAATTAACAGTGACTGAAGACTACACTCGAATTTTCTCCAAAAAATCTTAACATTGTTGACAAGTCAATGAAGTTAAGTGGTTTCTTGATTTTGACCCCAATCATGAATCTCCTATTATATCGATATGGTTTAGTCTACCTAGTCTCAAGCTGCACTTTTTTAATCATTAGGTTCTTTACTCTATTGGGGTCATACTTAGGGACACTATGAAGCTAGATCTACCCACTTTCAACTTAACCAGATATTGTGTTGTCAGAATACTTGTAGAAAGAGATATTACTTTACCTGCTGTTACTGAAGTTTGGCTCATAATGGATATTGACAACAATCGTCATGAAACATAAACTTTCTTATTGTTGTCATTGTAAGATTTTTGGTATACCCTTGATAATGTCATAAGCTCCATCCTAATTTGAAATTTAAAGATCAAATGAATAAGGATGGGTTTAACCCATTGCTCTGTACATATTTGTTCCACCTGGAGAGAAAACTATCATAGGAAATGATTTGATGTCTGATTTAATTACCCCTGTGGACCCCCACCCTAACAATACTGTTTCTGCAATTGTTGTAATGTTGGATGACCCTGAAAACAGTATTGAAGGATCCTTGCCTATAAAGGATAGTGTTCGGACTGATAATCAGGAGAACCTTAGAGCTCTCCATCTTCAAGAAATATCTAGTGTAGAGGCGACAACTTATACTTCACATACACTAGAACCTATAGTGGGTACAACTGTTGGCAATCTTTCTACTACAGCCCTACCACCTCATTCGAATGAGCAACAATTTTTGGATGAGGAATGACATATTTACACTTTCAGAAAGAAGAAGAAGAATAAAGATCTACTTGAGATAAGAAATCTAATGGATGATACTTTGGTTACTTCGGTTAATGGTACACACCTCACCGATTTATTAGCTGGTTCTCTTCCGAGAACTAGTGGCAGAGGCAGAACTAAATTGGGTCGTTCCGATTGATCTTATATGTACCATCTCCTTTTTAGGCTTTTTTGTGTGCTGTATCGTGTGAGTTAGGTGCTTATTTGGGCCTACTCATACAACCTATTTGCACCATTTTCTCTTTAATATAATTGTCCTTGAGCTTTTTAATATATATATATATTTTTGAGAAATCTCAAAGGCTAATATATTAAATAGGAAGAATGATACAGATTGATTGTGTGAGAGGGCCCAAACATTGCACCCTGCTCACACGATAACTACAATGTTTTCAAAAAGAGAAAAAACAGAAATATACATGAGAAACTTACAAAAAAAAAACCAAAAAGTATCAAAATAAGTAGTATTAGGTGGCTAGAGAGATCCAATTTTGTCTTGCCTCTGCCGCTAGTTCTAGGGAAGGCGCCAGCTAATAAATTGGTAAGATGAGTGTCATTGTCAGTAGTAGTCAATGTATCATCCAATAAATTTCCGAGCTCGAGTCGGCCTCCATTCATTTTCTTCCTCCTAAAATATACCTATCATTTCTCATCCGAAGATTAGCTCTCCTGATCAATGAATTAGTCTAAAGTGTGCTGAACATGTGTAGGTTGTTGAACAGTAGAAGCGACTACTTATTGTACCAGCTGATCTTTTATTGGATCGAAGGAGCACTCTCGTGTGTCTTAACATGTAAGTGAGTATTCTTCAATAACAGTGGGTGGTATAAGCACATCATGATCTGTACCTGTAGTATGATGTTCTTCATCAGGAAGTACGGTATTGAAAAGAGAATCAGGTTGCACCTTCTCAGCAAAGATGGTAGGTGACTTATCTTTGGCGATATCCAGTCTTAGATGAGGATGCAAGCGATAACAAATAATAAAGTTGTGGCCAAACTTACTGCAATGAGAACAATAAGGAGAGTTGGGTTCTATTTCAACATTTTGTCAATACCCATTGTGAGTGGTTCTAATCCAAACCTAATTCGGAGCTGGTTGAGTGTTATTTTTCTCAACTAACACACAAGCCACAAAGGGTCTGGTGATAACAAACGTGGGATTATTAACCTCGAGAGAATTNGAGTTGTGGCCAAACTTACTGCAATGAGAACAATAAGGAGAGTTGGGTTCTATTTCAACCTTTTGTCAATACCCGTTGTGAGTGGTTCCAATCCAAACCTAATCCGGAGCTGGTTGAGTGTTATCTTTCTCAACTAACACACAAGCCACAAAGGGTCTGGTGATAACAAACGTGGGATTATTAACCTCGAGAGAATTACCGTAAGCAGTTGCTAAGGAGTAGTGAATTTTTAAGTTGAACAGATGTAAATTTAACCCCAAAAACTTTATCTAATCAGGAATGATAGGGGACTCCGCTTTTGGAGCAAAATCAACAGTCAATTTCAGAATTTTCATAAAACAGTTGTCAATCTTGATAACTTTTTGAGAAAAAATGCGAGTATAATCGACATTTTGAGATAGTTGAATAAGTTTATGTATTCCAAATACCCCAAAATCTTTTCAAATCATCTCAAGTTTAGAGTGACTATAAAAGAATTTCCCTAAACAACAAAAAGAAGCGAGATTGGTTTCAACCTCTGTGAGAATAAGAGCAGGTTTATCATTTTTTTCCCCAACTTTTTTAATGAAAGTGTGCTCACCGCCACATTCAAGAGCCTTGTGAAAAGATTGTGAAACATTGCAGAACTTGCCAATACAAAAATCAGGCTCTGAACCTGAAAGAGGAACATGAGTGGGAATAAGAAAATCGCCAGCAACTGCAGTGACATAGGAACGGGTCGATGCCATCTCCAGAGCAGCTAAGAAATCCACTAGAAACAGGCGAGCAAACTTCGGTGTCTGTCGGACAGGGCGACAGAGGCGTGGAGCGATATCGAGCACGAGTAGTGGAGGGATATCAAGGAAGACAAAGACGCGAGTAGTGGAGCGATATCAAAGACGACGCGAGCAGTGGAGGGATATCGAAGACGACGCGAGCCGCGACTGGGAGCTGCTAGCGAACATCGTGGACTATGGGTGAGACGTCGTCGAGTACAACGAGGATGTCTGCTAGNTGCGTTCTTCGACACTGACGGTTCCGTCTGTGTCTGCATCTTGCTGTTTTGATTTCGACGTGGCAGTTCACACGTTCGCGTCTGCGTCGTTCTGCCTCTTTTGTTTAAACACCAACACTCGCCTCTCTATGCCCAATAGCTTCGTTTTGCGTCAGCATCTTTCTTTTCGACATCGACCTTCACCTTCCGAGGTTTCGGGACTACACAGACAACTATTATATCGAGGTCTTCCAATAAGAGTTTGATGGCGCTCCCTTCTTCTTTAGTTGAACATGACAAAGCCTCTTATGCCCACGTGGTGGGTAATCCTCAGGTGGAGTTGGTGGTTGTCTTTCCCTCAATTTATGAGGATTGTCGTGATGGTATAGGTAACTGCTCCTTTGTTAAGAAGACAAGTAGGAAAAGTGAAAAAAACAACACTTTTTTCTCTAACTTAAAAATTTCAACCCTGACTGAGAATTTCAAGTTCGCTTTTATTGAAAAATTTCTTTGGGGCCACTTATGGAAGTTATCCGAAAAAGTTTTGATAATCTCAAACTAGCAAGAAAGTGGAAAGTGACTGAAGACTACACTCAGATTTTCTCCAAAAAATCTTAACATTGTTGACAAGTCAATGAAGTTACTCAAGTGGTTTCTTGATTTTGACCCCAATCATGAATCTCCTATTATACCGATATGGTTTAGTCTACCTAGTCTCAAGCTGCACTTTTTTAATCATTAGGTTCTATACTCTATTGGGGTCATACTTAGGGACACTATGAAGCTAGATCTACCCACTTTCAATTTAACCAGATCTTCTGTTGCCAGAATACTTGTAGAAAGAGATATTACTTTACCTGATGTTACTGAAGTCTGGCTCATAATGGATATTGACAACAATCGTCATGAAACATAAACTTTCTTATTGTTGTCATTGTAAGATTTTTTGGTATACCCTTGATAATGTCATAAGCTCCATCCTAATCTGAAATCTAAAGATCAAATGAATAAGGATGGGTTTAAACCATTGCTCTGGACATATCTGTTCCACCTGGAGAGAAAATTATCATAAGCTCCATCCTAATTTGAAATCTAAAGATCAAATGAATAAGGATGGGTTTAACCCATTGCTCTGGACATATCTGTTCCACCTGGAGAGAAGACTATCATAGGAAATGATTTGATGTCTGATTTAATTACCCCTGTGGACCCCCACCCTGACAATATTGTTTCTGCAATTGTTGTAATGTTGGATGACCCTGAAAACAGTATTGAAGGATCCTTACCTATAAAGGATAGTGTTCGGACTGATAATCAGGAGAACCTCAGAGCTCTCCATCTTCAAGAAATATCTAGTGTAGAGGCGACAACTCATACTTCACATACACTAGAACCTATAGTGGGTACAACTATTGACAATCTTTCTACTACAGCCCTACCGCCTCATTCGAATGAGCAACAATTTTCGGATGAGGAATGACATGTTTACACTTCCAGATGGAAGAAGAAGAATGAAGATCTACTTGAGCTAAGAAATCTAATGGATGATACTTTGGTTACTTCGGTTAATGGTACACACCTCACCGATTTGTTAGCTGGTTCTCTTCCGATAACTAGTGGCAGAGACGGAACTAAATTGGGTTGTTCCGATTGATCTTATATGTACCATCTCTTTTTGAGCTTTTTTGTGTGTTGTATCGTGTGAGTTAGGTGCTTATTTGGGCCCACTCATACAACATATCTGCACCCTTTTCTCTTTAATATAATTGCCCTTGAGCTTTTTAATATATATATATATTTTTGAGAAAGCTCAAAGGCTAATATATTAAATAGGAAGAATGATACAGATTGATTGTGTGAGAGGGTCCAAACATTGCACCCTGCTCACACGATAACTACAATGTTTTCAAAAAGAGAAAAACAGAAATATACATGAGAAACTTAAAGAAAAAAAAATCAAAAAGTATCAAAATAAGTTGTATCAGGTGGCTAGAGAGCGACCCAATTCTGTCTTGCCTCTGCCGCTAGTTTTAGGGAAGGCGCCAGCTAATAAATTTGTAAGATGAGTGTCATTGCCAGTAGTAACTAATATATCATCCAATAAGTTTCCGAGCTCGATTCGGCCTCCATTCTTCTTCTCCCTCCTAAAATAGACCTGTCATTCCTCATCCGAAGATTAGCTCACCTGATCATTGAATTAGTCTAAAGTGTGCTGGACATGTGTAGGTTATTGAACAGTAGAAGCGACTACTTGTTGTACCAGCTGATCTTTTATTGGATCGAAGGAGCACTCTCGTGTGTCTTAACATGTAAGTGAGCATTCTTCAATAACAGTGGGTGGTATAAGCACATCATGATCTGTACCTGTAGTATGGTGTTCTTCATCAGGAAGTATGGTATTGAAAAGAGAATCGGGTTGCACCTTCTCAACAAAGATGGTAGGTGACTTATCTTTGGCGATATCCAGTCTTAGATGAGGATGCAAGCGATAGCAAATAATAGTGTTGTGGCCAAACTTACTGCAATGAGAACAATAAGGAGGGTGGGGTTCTATTTCAACCTTTTGTCAATACCCGTTGTGAGTGGTTCCAATCCAAACCTCATCCGGAGCTGGTTGAGTGTTATCTTTCCCAACTAACACACAAGCCATAGAGGGTCTGGTGATAACAAGCGTGAGATTATTAACTTTGAGAGACTTAACCGTAAGCAGTTGCTAAGGAGTAGTGAATTTCCAAGTTGAACAGATGTAATTTTAACCCCGAAAACTTTATCCAAATAGGAATGATAGAGGACTTCGCTTTTGGAGCAAAATCAACAGTCAATTTGAGAATTTTCATAAAACGGTTGTCGATCTTGATAACTTTTTGAGGAAAAATGCGAGTATAATCGACATCGTGAGATAATTGAATAAGTTTATGTCGACCGTCAAGTAAACCAGTATCCCAACTGCCCAACAGCTTCATAGCATCAAAATCTTTTCAAATGATCTCAAGTTTAGGGTGACCATAAAAAAATTTCCCTAAACAACAAAAAGACGCAAGCATATTAGTTTCAACCTCTGTGAGAATAAGAGCAGGTTTATCATTTTTTCCCCAAGTTTTTTAATGAAAGTGTGCTCACCGCCACATTCAAGAGCCTTATGAAAAGATTGTGAAACATTGCAGAACTTGCCAATACAAAAACCAGGCTCTGAAATTGAAAGAGGAGCATGAGTGGGAATAAGAAAATCACCAGCAAGTGCAGTGACATAGAAACGGGTCGATGCCATCACCGGAGCAGCTAAGAAATCCGCTAGAAACAAGCGAGCAAACTTTGAAGTCTGTCGGACAGGGCGACAGAGGCATGGAGCGATATCGAGCACGAGCAGTGGAGGGATATCGAGGAAGACAAACACGCGAGCAGTGGAGCGATATCAAAGACGACGCGAGTAGTGGAGGGATATCGAAGACGACGCGAGCCGCGACTNGGATGGTTGCTCTGGCAAAAATGAGTTTCCCTCGAGCTAGGGTTTCGGTGACGGCTGATTTGGTGCAGGGAGACGAAGCTTATGTTTGAGCATGGAGGAACGGATGTCAGCGTATGCATGAGGGATTGCAGTTGCCTCGATCACGAGCTAACTGGGAAGGTAGCGAGAAAACTACAGTGTGACCCTTGCGATCTAGTTGCGAGCTTTCTTCGCTCGTGTCCATTGATCCTTACACAGTGTTGCGATCCTTCCTGTGTTGTGACCTTCCCGCACCGCTTGATCCCTGCTCTGCAGATCGGGCAACAAAGAAGGCAGTAGGCTCTATACAACAATTACACACACAAATGCTCCGGTAGAAGTCACTACTTAAACCCAGTAGCTACTCGTTGTCTGACTCTCAGCTTTATGGCTTCTGTTCCTTCTCAACCATCGACTACTTCAGTTTTAAATCTTAGGAAAGCTTCTTATGTTGATATGGTTGGTTGTGTGGGATCAATGGATCAGATTTTCTCTCAGGTTTAACATGAATCATTTGAAGGCCAGAGGGACTGTAACCTCATCAAGAAGGCTAGTAGACAAACTAGCTCTAATTTTCTCTGGCGTTGAAGTTTCCAACCTGGTTGATAAGTGCAAATTTACTCTCATTAGAAAGTTCTAATTGGGACATCCTAAAATGGAAATCGTTCGAAAGGCTTTTGAAGATCTCAAACTATTAGGACATTAGAAGGTTGGTCTCTTTGATGGGAGACATGTGATGATACAGTTATCCAAAGTAAATGACTATGACAAAATATTTTCTAAGAAGTATATGACAATTGATGAGTAATTTATGAAATTGCTCAAGTGGTTTCCTGATTTCGATCCTAGCCAAAAACTCCTTATAGTTTCAATCTAGTNAGGGATATCAAGGAAGACAAAGACGCGAGTAGTGGAGCGATATCAAAGACGACGCGAGCAGTGGAGGGATATCGAAGACGACGCGAGCCGCGACTGGGAGCTGCTAGCGAACATCGTGGACTATGGGTGAGACGTCGTCGAGTACAACGAGGATGTCTGCTAGCGTTCCTCCTTTGAGGTTTTTAATATATATATATATATATATACATATATATATATAATGACGTCGTCTTTCTCGATATCGCTCGGCTAGTGTTTCACCATTATCAAGAATTCTGGTTTCTGCTCCACTGCTCGTGCTCGATCTCCCTTTGTTTTTGTCTGTTTCGCGAGTCATCCTCGCGGCTCGTCTTCTGTGGCGTCTTTTGCGGGAGTGTGTTCGTGCGGCAGGCTGAAGGGCTCACGATAGAGGCTTGTCTTCGATGGCGTCGTGCGTGTCTCTGCATGTTGCTGGACTCCCTCCCTAAATCCAGGGGAAGGGAAAGCGGTTTATCCACCGACTACACTCACCATGATTAGGAGTTGTTTCTTGTTTTATTTTTGGGGAATACATTNGTGCGGCAGGCTGAAGGGCTCACGATAGAGGCTTGTCTTCGATGGCGTCGTGCGTGTCTCTACATGTTGCTGGACTCCCTCCCTAGATCCAGAAGCGGTTTATCCACCGACTACACTCACCATGATTAGGAGTTGTTTCTTGTTTTATTTTTGGGGAATACATTTGTAATCCCTATGAGTGAGTTTTTTATATCCACTCACTAAAATCTTTGTATCCTATCTTTTTTATCAATGAATTTTTTTGCCTTTAAAATATATGTATATATAGATGTATACATATATATATATATATATATATATATATATATATATATATANTAATGGAAAAGATGGAGGCGGATGGTTGCTTTGGCAAAAATGAGTTTCCCTTGAGCTAGGGTTTCGGTGACGGCTGATTTGGTGCAAGGAGACGAAGCTTATGTTCGAGCATGGAGGAACGGATGTCAGCGTATGCATGAGGGATTGTAGTTGCCTCGATCACGAGCTAACTGGGAAGGTAGCGGGAAAACTACAGCGTGACCCTCGTGATCTAGTCGCGAGCTTTCTTCGCTCGTGTTGATTGATCCTTGCACAGTGTTGCGATCCTTCCTGTGCTGTGACCTTCCCGCACCGCTTGATCTCTGCTCTGCAGATCGGGCAACAAAGAAGGCATTAGGCTCTATACAACAATTACACACACAAATNACGTGACCCTCGTGATCTAGTCGCGAGCTTTCTTCGCTCGTGTTGATTGATCTTTGCACAGTGTTGCGATCCTTCCTGTGTTGTGACCTTCCCGCACTGCTTGATCTCTGCTCTGCAGATCGGGCAACAAAGAAGGCATTAGGCTCTATACAACAATTACACACACAAATGCTCCGGTAGAAGTCACTACTTAAACCCAGTAACTACTCGTTGTCTGACTCTCAGCTTTATGGCTTCTGTTCCTTCTCAACCATCGACTACTTCAGTTTTAAATCTTAGGAAAGCTTCTTATGTTGATATGGTTGGCTGTGTGGGATCAATGGATCAGATTTTCTCTCAGGTTTAACATGAATCATTTGAAGGCCAGAGGGACTGTAACCTCATCAAGAAGGCTAGTAGACAAACTAGCTCTAATTTTCTCTGGCGTTGAAGTTTCCAACCTGGTTGATAAGTGCAAATTTACTCTCATTAGAAAGTTCTAATTGGGACATCCTAAAATGGAAATCATTCGAAAGGCTTTTGAAGATCTCAAACTATTAGGACATTAGAAGGTTGGTCTCTTTGATGGGAGACATGTGATGATACAGTTATCCAAAGTAAATGACTATGACAAAATATTTTCTAAGAAGTATATGACAATTGATGAGTAATTTATGAAATTGCTCAAGTGGTTTCCTGATTTCGATCCTAGCCAAAAACTCCTTATAGTTTCAATCTAGTCTAAACTACTTTGCTTAAAGTTACACTACTTTAATCATCAAGTCTTCTATTCTATTAGAGCTGCTTTAAGTAGACCTATGAAATTGGACATACCCACCTTCAACCTATCTAGGCCTTCAATTGCAAGGATTCTTGTTGAAAGGGATATCACTCTCCCCTGATGTGGAAGAAATATAATTTGGTATTGCCCACAATGGGTATTGGTAGCCATTTGTAGCAGTTCAAAGAACCTATTACTATAATCACTATAAAATGATTGGGCTTACACCTGCCAAATGTTTCAGGCTTCATCCACATTTGAGATCCAACATTCCTGTGTGTTTAGATTCTGCAATTCCAAATAACATCGCCAAGTGGAGGGAAATATAGTAGAAACTGAAGATCTTTCAGAAATGTTGAATGAAAATTTGCCTCATCGGGCTATTCTTCACCAACCAGTTTTGGCAGGTACTTTCCACTATTGTTGAGATTGTTCTTCTTCAGATCATAGATACTACAAATTTGGTTGTAGCAGATGCTAGCGGATCTTAGTCGATGTGTTTGGTACCACTTATCGCGAGAGAAGAGAGTAATCAAGCCCTGGAGGACCGCTATGATCAAGGTGTGCTGTAGGCATATACCCCAGGGCGAGCTCTCCATCAAAGATTCACAAATAGATCAGATGGGACAAACACTAGCAGATCAATGAGAAGTTTACAAATCTAGGATAAAAGAAAGGAATTCCAGAATTCAGGAATTTTCAGGATGGTTGTTTGATAGTTTCGAGCAGAAGACCTAATCTCAGTTTGGTGTTGGACTCTCTTCCTAAAACCAGGAGGAGGGGAAGTGTAAGTCCACCCACCATGAATAAGAGTTTCGATTTTTTTGGTTATACGTTTATTGTAAAGTNAAAAGGAATTCCAGAATTCAGGAATTTTCAGGATGGTTGTGATAGTTTCGGGCAGAAGACCTAATCTCAGTTTGGTGTTGGACTCTCTTCCTAAAACCAGGGGGAGGGGAAGTGTAAGTCCACCCACCATGAATAAGAGTTTCGATTTTTTTGGTTATACGTTTATTGTAAAGTCTCTTTTTGAGTGAGTTGTATTCCCTGTGAGTGGATTCTTTGTACCCACTCACTAAAACCACTGTATCTTCTCTTTTACATCAAAGTCTCAAGCTGTATTTTTTTAATCAGTAGGTTCTCGACTCTATTGGGGCCATGCTTGGGAATCCTATAAAGCTAGATCTACCCATATTCAATCTAACCAGGCCTTTTGTAGCCAGAATACTTGTGATAAGGGATATAACTTTACCTGATATTACTGANATCTTCTCTTTTACATCAAAGTCTCAAGCTGTATTTTTTCTATTGGGGCCATGCTTGAGGATCCTATAAAGCTAGATCTACCCACATTCAATCTAACCAGGCCTTTTGTAGCCAGAATACTTGTGATAAGGGATATAACT
This sequence comes from Phalaenopsis hybrid cultivar, assembly GCA_002079205.1. Classification (NCBI taxonomy): domain Eukaryota; kingdom Viridiplantae; phylum Streptophyta; class Magnoliopsida; order Asparagales; family Orchidaceae; genus Phalaenopsis; species Phalaenopsis hybrid cultivar. The sequence goes on from JXCR01135086.1 coordinate 77,019, forward strand.
TTACCTGATATTACTGANCCCTTATAGTTTCAATCTAGTTTAAACTACTTTGCTTAAAGTTGCACTACTTTAATCATCAAGTCTTCTATTCTATTAGAGCTGCTTTAAGGAGACCTATGAAATTGGACATACCCACCTTCAACCTATCTAGGCCTTCAATTGCAAGGATTCTTGTTGAAAGGGATATCACCCTCCCCTGATGTGGAAGAAATATGATTTGGAATTGCCCACAATGGGTATTGGTAGCCAATTGTAGCAGTTCAAAGAACCTATTACTATAATCACTATAAACTGATTGGCACACACCTGCCAAATGTTTCAGGCTTCATCCACATTTGAGATCCAACATTCTTGTGTGTTTAGATTCTGCAGTTCCAAATAACATCGCTCAAGTGGAGGGAAATATGGTAGAAACTGAAGATTTTTCAGAAATGTTGAATGAAAATTTGCCTCATCGGGCTATTCCTCACCAACAGGTTTTGCAGGTACTTTCCACTGTTGTTGAGATTGTTCTTCTTCAGATCATAGATACTACAAATTTGGTTGTAGCAGATGCTAGCGGATCTTAGTCGATGCGTTTTGGAACCACTTATTGCGAGAGAAGAGAGTAATCAAGCCCTGGAGGACCGCTATGATCTAGGTGTGTTGTAGGCATATACCCCAGAGTGAGCTCTCCATCAAAGATTCACAAATAGATTAGATGAGACAAACACTAGTAGATCAATGACAAGTTTACAAATCTAGGAATAAAAAAAAAGGAATTCTAGAACTCAGGAATTTTCAGGATGACTGTTTGATAGTTTCGGGCTGAAGACCTCATCTCAGTTTGGTGTTGGACTCTCTTCCTAGAACCAGGGGGAGGGGAAGTGGTAAGTCCACCCAACATGAATAAGAGTTTCGATTTTTTTTGGTTATACGTTTATTGTAAAGTCTCTTTTTGAGTGAGTTGTATTCCCTGTGAGTGGATTCTTTGTACCCACTCACTAAAACCATTGTCTCTTCTCTTTTACATCAATGAATTTGCCTATATATATATATTGTTTTTTTGAAAGACCAAAAAAGACTAATATACTAAATAGAAAAAAAAGATACAGATACATTGTGTGGGATGGCCCAAGCAAGACACCCTGTCTACACAAAAAACCAAAAAAAGGTTTCAAAACTAGAAAAAATAGAAAATACATTCGATACTAAAATGAAAAGCCTAACAGTGCCAGAATATATAGTATCAGGTGGCTAGAGAGTGACCTAATTTGGTCTTGTCTCTGCCTCTAGTTTTAGGGAAGGAGCAAGCTAATAAGTTGGTAAGATGATTGCCATTGCCAGTATTAACCAATGTATCATCCAATATATTCCCGAGTTGGAGTCGGTCTCCATTCTTCTTCTTCCTCCTGGAATAGACCTGTCATTCCTCTTCCGAAGAATCGGTTTGATGGGGTGACAGAGCTAAAGCAGAAGGAATACCAACCGTAGTGCCCACAAGAGGTTCTAGTATATGTGAAGTATGAGTTGCCTCTACACCGGATACTTCTTGAAGAAGTGGAGCTACGGGGCTNGCCTACTACGCTTATATCAGAGCATCGTTCTCCCTGCTTTGATGGCGCTTCCTCCTTCGGTTGAACCTGACAAAGCCTCCTTCGCTCACGTGGTGGGTAATCATCTAGTGGAGTCTACTGTTGTCTTCCCCTCAAGCTATAAAGAATGTCGTGACGGTACAGGTGACTGTCCTTTTCTTAAGAAGGGAAGTAGGAAAAGTGAGAAAAATGCACTTTTTTCTGTTTTAGAATTTTCAACCCTGACTGAGAAATATAAGTTTGTTCTTATTGAAAAATTTTAGTGGAGGCACTCACTTATAGAAGTTATCAGAAAGAGTTTTGACGATATCAAACTTGTAGGCAAGTGGAAAGTGTGTCTCTTTGATGGGAGACATGTGTTGATTCAGTTAACCATGGCTGAAGACTACGCTCGGATTTTCTCTAAAAAATGGCTTAACATTGCAGACAAGTCAATGAAGTTATTCAAGTGGTCTCCTGATTTTGACTTAATTCATGAGTCTCCCACTGTACCTGTATGGTTTAGTTTACTTGGTCTCAAACTGTATTTTTTTAATCAGTAGGTTCTCGACTCTATGGGGCCATGCTTGGGGATCCTATAAGGATAGATCTACCCACATTCAATCTAACCAGGCCTTTTGTAGCCAGAATACTTGATATAAGGGATATAACTTTATCTGATATTACTGAAGTCTGGTTGGACACAACTCAATGCATATTGGCAACAAATTTTCATGGAACATAGATCTTTTTATTGTATCCACTGTAAGATGTTTGGGCATACCCTTCTCACAGGCTCCATCAAAGTTCGAAATCTAAAGCTCAAGTAAATAAGGATAGGTCTAACCCCACTGCTCTGGACACATCTGCTCAACCTGTGGAGGAAATTATCACAAGACAGGATTTGGTGTTTGATTTACTTGCCCACGTGGCGTATCTCCTACATATTTAATATTACAACCGACCTTTCCCTGCACTTAACGACGCATGCAACGGTTGGATTGGATTGTAAGGCAGTGATTAGTAGCGTGCGAGTTATATGTCATGATTTTCTCTCATATTCCTTCCCTTATGCCAATTTTCAGCACGAGAATTGTAGCAAGAGGTAAACAAGGAGGGGGAGTGGCCACTTGGGAGCAGAAGCTTGCGGTTCAAGTTTCGATAATGATAAGGAAAGGTATGAAACTTATTGTAGCAACATTTGAAACATTCATTTGCTTTCTCACATTTTTATTTCTATGTTTGCCTTGATTTTTATGCATTTTTTGTTTCCGATAGTCGTCAGAGGCACTGCTCTAGTGTCGGAAGTGTCGTAAGTGGTCTTGCGTATTTTCGTTATTATTTTAACATGAAATTAGCTAGGGGGAAGGAAGTTTTGAGGCGTTAGAAAGAGTTGGGAAGAAAATAGACAATTTTGAAAGGGCATATTTATGTCAAGAAGCTTGTTTGAGATATGTGTTGGCGTTTAAGGCATGTTTTGGGTTAAATCGTCATATGAAATTTCAGGTATTCCAATGATGCTTATAATTTTTCAGGTTATTTATGCGAGGCGACGAGCTCGAGTCGAGCAAAACGGAACTCGTCGTAGGGCTGATCTGTTAAGTCAGGTCAAAATCATCTGGTGCTAATTTAAGAAAAATAATCTTCTATAGGATTTCATATGATTTCTTGTTGGACATCGATGCATTTAGAATTTTCTGCATATTGTGTAAGAATACATGCACTGAATATATGAATGCAAGCTGATTTCTTCTTCTAATACATGTGATATTATTATGATATGCTATGATACCAAATAATATGCATATGAAATTAATTACTTGTAGGTATCTGTTTTGTGTCATTCATGCCTTTGATATATGAAATGCTTGATTGTAGAAATTATGCTTTATGAAAGTGTCTGATGAATGTTTGCTACAGATATTATGCTTCAAGAAAAGTAACTAGAAATATTGTAGGTCCATTACATGTTTGCTTACAAGTACGCTATGCAGAGATGTATTTTCTACTCCTGGTGTTCATGTGGCGACGAAATTCTAAAACCGTTTTGATAAAGGCGTGACAAAACTTAGAGAACTATTGATATTAAGGGGCTATTGTAACTGCTATGTTGTGGAGGCCAACCTCTATTGATAATTTATTTGGCTTTTGTGACATGATAATGACTCATGATGAAAAGACATAAATATAGTTGAGGGCTATACATTTATAAGTGACATTACTATGAAATGACATTGTTATGCTTACATAAAAAAAAACTACTTTTTGATTATACATGAATCCATGCTTACAACTATACATGTTTACACAATAGTATTGATTTCTATACTCTCTGTTCTCTTTTTCACGTTCTCTACTATATTAAGCATATTGCGACTTGTGTGTAAGCATATACAGTTTCATATGAGTATGCACATTTTTTATTTTTTATGTATAAAATCTGATTTTAGCCTTTATTATTTCTCTGAACTTGTTGCTACCCACTCTATGTTGTTGTCATCCAAGCAGGGGCAACAAGCATCGGGGGGAGGAGTTAGGTGTGATATGTACAACTTTTGTATTGTATAATTTTGGGAGCTTTTGCTGACATTTTAAATACGTGCTATTATTATTTTTGGATTTAGTAACTCTATATAATTTTCATATTTTGAGGTTATAGTTTTTCACTCTTTCAAGTATATATATGAATGAAGTAAGGAATACAATATTTTAAGTATGTTTGTTGCGATTTAGTTGGATAGTTCATCACCTATTGAATCTTGCATCTTTAAATTAGGACGAATGTTAGTGAGAATTTAGTCTGGCCGCATTGTTTGCATTTGTCGCACCTCAGTCGACCCTTAAATGGGGGCTANCCTGAATTTGCAGTTGATTAAGAATGAAACTGAGAACGAAATCGTAGAAGGTGACAACCAGGAAAAGCCAGTAGAACATGCAAATGCTGATCAGAATAGTAATGTGGACGAAGAAATGGTTCCTGTTATTAATGATGAAGAAANTTGTGATTCAAATACTTTGCGAAGCATCACGATTTGATCTGTGAATCATCAAGATTCGATTCGACATCTTCACCTTTGATTTTTATCATTCCTTAGATCTCGGTCACTGTTGGTCTGAAAAGAGAAGGTAACGTTTTTGGGATCAAGCTTGCGATAACAGGCCTCTTCAATGTACTGACTTGATTTGGATTGATAAAGGGCTTATTATCTCGTGGTACAGACGTGATTTTAAATATTTGGGAAAGCATCAACGACACATCGACATATAGGTGTTTCTGTCGTCTGTGATTGAAAACATTCTAGGGAGTAATGACGACGGAGAAAATAAATGCTGATGAATTAGAGGGACAAGTAAGCCACATCAGATCAGAAATGAAAAAGCATATCTCGTCCATAGCGAAATGCTTTCGTACGTTGAGGGGAGATTAACGACCCTAAAAGAAATTATGAAAAAGATCGTGGAGTTTCATACAGAGCCGCCTTTGACCATTGTTGTATCAAGCGACGATGTCTAGAACGAACGTGAGTGGCAGCAATCAAAAGGATTCATGCGACTTCACAACAACATTGTTGCTTTAGGTAGATCCAAAGCTGCGAGATTAGGTGAAGTAATTGGGAGCTGACTCGAGCAACAACCATAAAAAAAAATTGTGGTATTAGGGCAACAACGCTACTTTAGGCAGATCCAGAGTCGCAAGATGGGGCGAAGGATACGTTAGCAGGCTCGTGCTATAGCGCTTTCAAGAAACAGCAGGACATCCGGATGACTGGAATGAACTGAAGAAGGTGAGATCGAGCATAGGAATCGAGAGTGGTTCAAGCAGCAACATCCGAAGGAAATGGCATAATAGCTGGAGTTTTGGAACTTTTGGTAGCCAGGAGAATAGAACGGCGTGATGTTCGAGGTTGGAGGCGATTTCTTTGAAGAGTTTCAACTTGACAACTAAGAACCGCGGTGGGAGGCGATATTGCCGGGTTTAAAAATTTTTGTTCGAATTTATTAATATAAAAGGTAAAATACATGTGGATGAAAAAAACGTTTAACAAGTAATACACAAGAAATATACTATCAAAAATTTCTTATAATCTAAAATTTTGAGTAATTCTAAATAAATTNCGGCGATTTCTTTGAAGAGTTTCAACTTGACTACTAAGAACCACGGTGGGAGGCGATATTGCCGGGTTTAAAAATTTTTGTTCGAATTTATTAATATAAAAGGTAAAATATATGTGGATGAAAAAAAACGTTTAACAAGTAATACACAAGAAATATACTATAAAAAATTTCTTATAATCTAAAATTTTGAGTAATTCTAAATAAATTTATATAAATTTATTATTTCGGGTGAAGAAGAAGACGAATGTTTAAGATAAACTTATGCGAACTTACTTTTCCAGCTTTTGATAATGGGTTGGCTGCTGCAGGGAGGCGGCGGGTCTCTACTTTTTGGAGGCGCCGTGAGTCGTTGCTTGCCCTGCACGGAAAGGGAAGATGGCGCATGAGAGTGGGCGTACAACGTGGGCAGCGGAGAGAGATACATATAGGAGGGACTTTTTTTGGTAAAAATTTAGTGATAATATGAAAGAGAAAGAAAAAAACTAAGGGAGAGGCTGTTAGGGAATAGATAGAAAGAGAAAGACACTGAAGGTTTTTTATACAAAATTCTTATTCTTTCTTCTTTGGTCTGATAAGAGAGAATATTTCAAAAAAAGTTGAAACCACAAGAGATGTGGTGACTGAAAGAAAATAAAAGGGGCATTTACATACATACCTTCCAATTTCTATGTATTTAGATATCTAACTCCTATAAAAATAATTTTCTAGATAATTTCAGTTATTATTATANGTGGTAAAAATTTAGTAATAATATGAAAGAGAGAAAAAAAACTAAGGGAAAGGCTGTTTGGGAATAGATAGAAAGAGAAAGACACTGAAGATTTTTTATACAAAATTCTTATTCTTTCTTCTTTGGTCTGATAAGAGAAAGAATATTTCCAAAAAAGTTGAAACCACAAGAGATGTGGTGACTGAGAGAAAATAAAAGGGGCATTTACATACATACCATCCAATTTCTATGTATTTAGATATCTAACTCCTATAAAAATAATTTTCTAGATAATTTCAGTTATTATTATATTGCCCTTCTCTTCCTACTAATTGATATCTGACAGAATTTCATTTAATTCAAAAGTTTCTATATTGATTGAATAGATCTGGTATTTGAATCTGCTATGCATGCTGCATGTGTCACTTTTACATTATGACAATTGATCGTCAAAATTGATTTTTTCTTTTTTTTTTGGTGTCAATTTTGGCACTGTATTCTGCAAATAATTTAAATAAAGTTCCACAATTGCGATATATTGTTTGAGTACCCCAGACTGAAAATCTTCTTGTCAGCTTGAAGTATTCATACAGGTGTAATTGCAACGAGCAGCTCAGTAAGAGCATGTTCACAGGCGTGCATGTGGTGAATATCAAGGCATAATTTATTTGGCAACTCGTGGGAAACTAATGTTTTTTTTTTCCTGAATTTGCAGTTGATTAAGAATGAAACTGAGAATGAAATCGTAGAAGGTGACAACAAGGAAAAGCCACTAGAACATGCAAATGCTGATCAGAATAGTAATGTGGACGAAGAAATGGTTCCTGTTATTAATGATGAAGAAATAGTTCCTGTTATTAATGACGACGAAGAAATAGTTCCTGTTATAGTTCGGCCCGGTCACATTCATTTTGTGCCTTCTGGTAACAATCATAATGCCTTCTTAATTTATCTTTATTTTATGTGTAAAATTTAAAGACCAAGTTTTCCAGACAGTGAGCTAAACGTATATTAACGTTTGACATCCTGCTGTTAGAATGGTAGATTTTAATCATGTCTTATGTTTATATTAAGAAAATAAGTTTTAAGAGGCATGTTTTATTTCTTACTGCTCTAAAATGTCGTTTCATGCTTTTCATTTTAATTCTTGGCTTATTAGATTATTCTGTGCTATTGTTTTTTTAAGGTTTTAACAATGCTAGATCTCATTGGTGATTGACCAAAAGCCTGTTTTTTTTTTTTATTATTATTTTTTTCTTAAACGCCTAAAGGCTGCGCTTTCAATGGCTGATTATCTGGTCTGGCAAGGGGGGATTGAGCATGGGCTGGTCTGATGCAGAACTTACGTATCAAGTGCATTCCCAATTTTTTTGGCTGCCTAGTCTTTAGCTCAGTTTTGTCCATGCACCCTCGATCTTGATGCGTGCTCGACCAATGACCACAAATCTAATGGCTCAAATTTGCAGTCTCGAGAGGATGCTAAAATTGACATCCTTGTATTGCATATAGATTGATAACTCAAGGTTTGGGTCTTTTAGGACTGTAATTACTTGGTCCTGCAGAGAAGGCTAAGTAACACAGTTAAGTAGGGGTCGTGCATGATTATATGTTCCTAGAGCTGAAACTGACCTGACTTTCTGTTCTATTAGTCACTCTACCTCACTTCCTTGTCAAATGGGATTTAATACAACCCATATAAGCAATGAATCAGCTTCCTCTCTAAAGATAAAGGGAAGTGATGCTTTTGAAAGTAAATAAAAGGGCTTTCTTGTTACCATTGATATGGACTATTCTAGAATGACTTCTCAATGAACGAATACTTCTCTTAGGTACAGAGTAGGTTTCATGATCGAGCTTTATTGAATTCCATTCTTTCATTGTGGCCTTAACACCATCTATAGTCAGTTCAAAGGATTTTCTCTAACCATTGTAGAGCTGAGGTTGGTCAATTGATTTCTGCTNTCCTGAATTTGCAGTTGATTAAGAATGAAACTGAGAACGAAATCGTAGAAGGTAACAACCAGGAAAAGCCACTAGAACATGCAAATGCTGATCAGAATAGTAATGTGGACGAAGAAATGGTTCCTGTTATTANCCGATACAGTCGCCATTTGAACTTACTGCTGCGATTCAAATACTTTGCGAAGCATCACAATTTGATCTGTGAATCATCAAGATTCAATTCGACATCTTCACCTTTGATTTTTATCATTCCTTAGATCTCGGTCACTGCTGGTCTGAAAAGAGAAGGTAATGTTTCCGGGATCAAGCTTGCGATAACAGGCCTCTTCCATGTACTTACTTGATTTGGATTGATAAAGGGCTTATTATCTTGTGTTACAGACGTGATTTTAACTATTTGGGAAAGCATCGACGACACATCGACATATAGGTGTTTCTGTCGTTTGTGATCGAAAACATTCTATGGAGAAATGACGAAGGAGAAAATAAATGCTGATGAATTAGAGGGACAAGTAAGCCACATCAGATCAGAAATGAAAAAGCATATCTCGTCCTTAGAGGGATGCTTTCGTACGTTGAGGGGAGATTAACGACCCTAAAAGAAATTATGAAAAAGATCGTGGAGTTTCACACAGAGCCGCCTTTGACCATTGTTGTATCAAGCGACGACGTCTAGAACAAACGTGAGTGGCAGCAATCAAAAGGATTCATGCGACTTCACAACAACATTGTTGTTTTAGGTAGATCCAAAGCTGCGAGATTAGTTGAAGTAATTGGGAGCTGACTCGAGCAACAACCATAAAATAAAATTGTGGTATTAGGGCAACAACGCTACTTTAGGCAGATCTAGAGTCGCAAGATGGGGCGAAGGATACGTTAGCAGGCTCGTGCTATAGCGCTTGCAAGGAACAGTAGGACATCCGGATGACTGGAATGAACTGAAGCAGGTGAGATTGAGCAAAGGAATCGAGAGTGGGTTCAAGCAGCAACAGCCGAAGGAAATGGCATAATAGCTGGAGTTTTGGAACTTTTGGTAGCCAGCAGAATAGAACGGCGTGATGTTCGAGGTTGGAGGCGATTTCTTTGAAGAGTTTCAACTTTACAACTAAGAACCGCGGTGGGAGGCGATATTGTCGGGTTTAAAAATTTTTGTTCGAATTTATTAATATAAAAGGTAAAATATATGTGGATGAAAAAAAAACATATAGCAAGTAATACACAAGAAATATACTATCAAAAATTTCTTATAATCTAAAATTTTGAGTAATTCTAAATAAATTNCCGATTAGAAGAGTTGATGTTTTAGATTTGAATGTTAAGAAAGGCAGAGGTAGACCTAGGAGGACTTGGGTTTATTGTATAAAAAATGATCTTAATTTATTAGAACTAAATGAAATTATGACACTAAANATTATTTTTCCTTTATTGTGTGCCTTTCCTCTTGGGTGCTTCTCTTCAACAAGCCATACCCACCTTAGTATGATTGCGAGAACCTTTAGTCTAGGTTGATCACACGCTTTTTATGCGCATCTTTCTTATTGTCCTCTTATGCCAAAGTCTTGTCAGAAGTGAGGTCTAAAAAGACAAATTATAATTGAGAATTTTTTTGCCTTAACAAGGGAAGTCATAAGACATAAAGTGGCTTGAGGCATATACATTGAATTTACCACTATAAAAAAAAAATAAAATTAGCAATGATTCATAACTGTCATAAATCATGAACTAATAAACTTGGTTTTTCAACATTAACTATATTCACACAATAAGAAAAAGAAAGCACTTAATTTTAAATCTTAATCTAAAGTGAGAGCATGAAAAAAATATAACAAAAAGTACTCTTCTAAAAGTTTAATACTTCATGATCGTTAAATCCACACGCAGTCACATTCAATCACAGCTCTCACTCTTAGTCAACTTCTTGCAGATAATTGTAGCCTACCTGCTCATGTATCTCCCAACCAGCTGCGCTTTTTTTCTCTCGTATAATTTCTGTTGATTTCCCACTTTTTAAACAACAACCCTTTGCTTCTCTCTTTTGCTTGACTCTCATAATTCTAACAAAGAAGCTTAAATTATTATATAAGTTATGTTAGATATATTATATTAGAAAGATTTTTAAAATTTTTATTATGTATTAATTTGATGTATGTCTCAAAAACATCCTGATAAAACCTTGAGGCATATGCCTCAAAGAAAAAAGCAAAAGGCTCACATTTACCATAAAGGCACAAGCCTCGAGGTAGGTTCTGAGTGCCTCATGGTCTCCAGCCCTCCCTCCCTCCCTCTCCCTCTCTTAGACAATCTCTCTTTGAAGCTCAAATCTAAATTATTGTCAAGTCAATCATATTCTTATGCAGATAACTTTGCCTTCAGAATAGTGTTATAAGTCTTATTTTTTAATCTGATTCTCTACGTCCAACAACGAGTGAACAAAACTTGAACCTTAAATTGGATTCTCTATGTCGAAAGACTAGAGTTAACAAAACTTGAACCTTGTAACAAGCATATATGCTATAAGCCTAAAACGACAAGAGATCTCATTTTACATTAATATAAGGCCTTCAATTTTCTTTTGAAGAAAGGTTAATTTTACAATATAACTTTGACAGTAGGGTCCAATAACTTAAAGAGATAAGTTGATGGAGCTTGCCTTTGCTTCAACCCATCAATTAATTGGGAAAACTACTACAAGCTGACCCTAATTTATGGTCCATTTAGAGATTTCTTTCAAAGTTGATATTCAGTTTGAGAAGTGCTGGCACTATATACCAAAGAATTAAAACATGCATCTTCAACAAGTCATGCCATTAGAACCAAACAAAAATAAGACCTATTGGAGACCGAATAGCTTGTCATTGAGAACAAATGGAACCTTACTATAGCATTTAGTACTCACAAAACATGAAAACGTGGGATTTAACACCTTGCTAATGAGCATAAGCATGATTTTCCAATGAATAATTGGGCTATGTCACACGTCATATTGAATTAAATGAAATGAATCAAACATAAACTCTCTCAAGGTAGGCTAGGATGCAAACTTCTGGAGCATATAAATGTCTACACTATGTAAAGAATGTCATCTTAGATGGTTTGGTCACATTAAACTTTGATTATCTGATGATCCGATTAGAAGAGTTGATGTTTTAAATTTGAATGTTAAGAAAGGCAGAGGTTGACCTAGGAGGACTTGGGCTTATTGTATAAAAAATGATCTTAATTTATTAGAGCTAAATGAAATTATGACACTAAATAGGACGCAATGGAGAAATAGGATTCATGTAGCTGACCCCACGTAGTGGGATTAAGGCTTTGTTTTTATTGTTGTTGTTGTATAAAGTTCTACACTCAACTAGATTTTTTTTTCCGTCTTTGACTAGTACAGATGCTATAGCAGTAAAAATATTATAATGATAATAGAATTTAAAATCCTATAATGATTTCATTATGATATCTAATTTCTTTTGTGCATTTACATCATTATTGTTTTTTTTTTTTGTCATTTTGAAATTATGGGGTGACTAATCATTATTGATTTTTTTTGTCATTTTGAAATTATGGGGTGACTAATCAAATATTGATTATCAATTATCCATTGTCATTTATGCATAATAGATCTTCAAAACACATTTTTTTTTATGAAGTAGGGCCAGAAGCTAACATTCGCGTAGCCGACATCATAATCAATACATGGGTTGTTATGGTCATCATCCTATTTAGTCGCCTAGAAATTTCTATTGTTATTGTCGCACCCCTATTAGTCCCCCATAAGGGTCGGCTGTGGGTGACAAAGGTGGTTGATTCAAACATATTAAATTCTCACCAGTACTCGTCTGGAATTGCAGAATCAGGATCTAGTGTGTGATGAACTAGTCTTAACTAAATCGCCGCAAACATATTTAATATATTTCATTTCTTAAATAATTCACATGCATATATTAGAAGTGCGTAAATCATATAATCTGAATATTTCTATTCATATGGAGCTACTAAATCTGATATAATAAAAGAATATACCAAAAAGTCTGTATAAATACCCAAAATAATAAAATGCAAAAGTTGTACAAATTGCATTTAACTAGTCAACTCGGTCCTTTCCCCTTTTTGAAAGTCAATAATATAGAGAGCAACAACAAACTCAGTGAAATAATCATTGCTATATAAGATTTTATAGATGAAACGAAAACGTGTGCTCATATGTACCTATGTACATGTTCATATATCATGTTATGACATATTGTAAATGTATAAAATATGTAAAATAAAAGATATGTAATCTAGAGAATTATGACTGCTGTATAAAAAATATATTGTACGCATTCATGTGTAATTATAAGCATGTTCATAAGAGTGATCGTGTCGTCACTCATGTCATGTCATTGCGTCGTCGCTCAGTCAAAGGGCCGCATTAACTATTGATAATGGTTGGTTCTCTAACAAAACAGTTATCATTAGCATCCATGGTACCAACGGTTCCTTACATTATCCCCATCTGATCCCAACGGTTTTTGGAGTTTTGTCACCATCTGAATACCAAAAGTTGGGAATCTCGTCTTTCCCTATCATCCACACTTGTAAGTATTAATGTAATATCTTACTTAAAGCATTTCCTGTGATATTTCTTAAAGCATAATTCCTATACAAGAATCATGGGAATTTCATATAACATATGCATGGATCATAGTAAATGAATACCTGCAATCAATTATTTCATAAACATATTCATCAGATCCATAAGATAGTAAAATCATGTATCATAAGGGACAAAGCAAGTGTGCTTTTTTAAGTTTATGCGGGTATTCATCCAAAGTATACAGTAAATTTTAGATGCAAAAGTGTAAAACGTAATCACATTAGAAACTTACAGAGATTATATTTCATAAGTTAGCATAGGATTATTTCAGCTGATATGATGGAGTAGCCCTGCAACGAGTTTTTCCATGCTCAACTTGAGCTCGTCACTCGGTGTAAATCAAACTAGAATTCATAAACATGTCAGGATTTAATAAAATATTAGCTCATTTAGTTATTTAACCCCAACTTAATTTATTTACGAATTTTTACCTCAAACAAACTTCCTTACATAAATTCTCCCAAAAGCTTTTCTATTTCTTTTTCCTTTCTATCACATTATCCCCTCCTTCAATTAATGAATTGGACCTAACTGAGAGTGTAACTCTTGGTTCAATAGCCTTGAAATTGTTTCCATCTAGCTACACAAACAAGAATCACAGAGAAGGCTTCACTTTGTGGCAAATGTCAAAATTAAAGCTAAAGGAATGTCTGAAATAACACAAATATGAGATTACCTCTTATAGATTTCTCCCTAAAGCCCTACATCAAGAGTTGCGTCTCTCTATCGTTCGTGCTTTTCTCGTCTGCACTGTAGTAATTGTCGTTGGACTCTTAAGTTGTGCAAAACCTAGAATAAAGAAGGAGAAATTAGGGAAATGCGGTAATTTAGTATGATCCCATCAATTCTCAGCCATTTGATCCATGCCATGACTAAAAATGGTGAAAAAGAGTCAATGGCTATTACTTCATCATTTTATATCTTCATGCTTGGTGCTTTATATCATTGATCGATTCTATGTGTAAAATTTTTTTAATATTTCTTCAGTCGAGTTCTGAGGGAAGCAAAATTTTGGGTATAACTTAAAATTGTCAAAATTCGGTGTTACAACTCTCACATCCTTGAAGATTTTGAGTTTACTTGACATAAAGGGATATTTTATTTACATTTCTTCTTCTTTTTTTCATTTAGCTTCTTTTTTAGGCTTGTGTTTTGATTTTATTTGGACAAAAGGAATTTATTTATTCCTCGACTTCATAACATCAGTTTCTAAAATGTTTTAAGGCTATTCGATATAAGTAAAAATTTTTCTAATCATCAATGTCTTCTTGTGAAATTCTATGGTCTGAATTAAAACCTATCTTTTAAATATTGAGATGTGAAACATATCATGAATATCCAACATATCAACAAGTAAAGGTAGCCTATAAACAACTAGACTAATCATTTCTATAATTTCAGAAGGATCGATGTACATGATAATTAACTTGCTTCTCTTACCAAATCTAGTTGTATCTTTCATTGGTCTGACTTCTAGAAATACAAAATTGCCAACTTCAACATATACTATTTTATGTTTTGGGTCATAATTTTTATATTGTGAATCATGAGCAATTGTCGATCTATCTCTGATTTCAATGATTTTATCAACTAACTCAGAACCTAACATTTGATGTTCACCTACTTCAGCTTAACTTAGTCGAGCTCAACATCTCTTGCCATATAGGGCTTCATGAGAAGTCGTTTTGTTACTTAATTGATAGCTATTATTTTTGGCAAACTCGATCATCAGAATGTGATATTCTCAACCGCCTCTAAAGTCAATGACAACGCCTCAAACTAAACTTTCCTTTCTAACTTTTCGTCGGCTTGTGGATGAAATGTACAAATGCGTTCTCAAGTTTTTCTTAATGTCTTTCCAAAACTTGGACATGAATCTTACATCTCTGCCAAAAATGATATTTGAAATTTCGTGCAGTATGATGATTTCTTTTGTATATAATCTAACCAACTTTTCAATTGAATTTGTATGTCGACTGGTAAGAATTGAGCTTATTTTTTGATCTGTGAATAATCACTTAAATACTGTCATGGCCTTACTTGGATCGAGAAAATCCCATAACAAAATTCATAGTAATTTTTTATCATTTCTATTCAAGTATAGACAATGATTATAACAACCCGCTAGATCTCTGATGTTTAGCCTTTACATTTTGACGAGCTTGACATTTTGACACATTCCGTCAATAATGACCTAAATACTGTTATGACCTTACCTTGATCGGGAAAATCTCGTAACAAAATTCATAGTAATTTCTTCTCATTTTTATCAGGATAGATAACGTTTGTAATAATCCGTTAGATCTTCGATGTTCAGCCTTTACATTTTGACAAGCTTGACATTTTGATACATTCTGTAATATCTCTTTTGATACCTGGCCATTATAATATCAATTTCAAATCCGTGTACATTTTAGTGCTACCTGGATGAATTGTATAACCTAAATGACGAGCTTCATGTTGTATTTCTTGTCTCACATTAGAATTAGTAGGTACTCATAACTGCATCTTATTGCTGACAATATCATTTTCATCAATAGTGATATCCGATCTTCTTCCTGATTGAAGGTGTTTCAGGAGTTTTGGATATTCACTATTAACTTTCGGAGCTGCCTTGATTTTATCTAGTAGCATTGGTTGTACGAGCAACTGATGTAAATATCTCAAATCACTGGGTCTTTTGATTTACAATTACATGATATTAATTTCTTTAATCATTTTCAGCTTTTGAGTAATAGTCCAACTTGCACTACATGTGGATTTAAAGTTCAAAGCATTGACAACTACATTTGCTTGGCTAGGACAATTTCGTATATCCAGATCATCTTCTTTAATCAACTCTAGCCATCACCTCTGCCTCAGATTTAGCTCTTTTTGTTTGAAAACGCACTTTAAATTCTAATGATCAGCGAAGTCTTTGCACTTCACATATAGCTCAGCCAAATCTTGAGAGAAAATATTACAACAGCTAACTTTAGGTCATGCATCAGATAATTTCTCTCATATGGATTTAACTATCTTAATGCATAGACTATCACCATTTTATTTTACCTTAGAACACATCTCAAGCCTAATGATTATCACCATAAATCTAGAACCCTAATGTACCTAATGGAATGACTAACACTGAAGTAGTGATCAAATAATGTTTTAAATCTTAAAAAATATATTCACATTTCTCGATCAAATTAAATATATTTCCTAATCAGCTTGGACAACGATATGGCTATTTGCGAAAATCCTTTAACAAATCTCCTGTAATATTCGAACAAACAAAGAGAACAGCGTACATTCGTAACATTTTTTAGAGTAGGCCATTCTACAATTGCTTTTCATCTTCTGAGTATCTTTTGATGTTCTTTGGCCATTGATAATATGCCCCAAGAATGCAATACTCCGCGATCAAAATTCACGTTTTGACAATTTTGCATATAGCTAATTCTGCTTCAGAAGCTTCAATATTGTTTTATGATGATTGATATGATCATTATCAGTTTGTGAATACATTAAAATACCATCAATAAAAATAATGACAAATTTACTTCATCGGATCCATAAATTGGTAGGAGGATTGATTAAGCCAAAATGTATGATTATAAATTTATGATGACTATGTCGGGTCTCAAAAGCTATCTTAGTTATATCTGCTTCATTGACTCTAACATGATAATATCCCGATCTTAGATCTATCAAAAAAAATACATCTTATAACTGATCAAATATATCATCGATCCTTGGCAATGAATGTCTATTCTTGATTGTCACCTTATTAAGCTCTTTATAATTGCCTCATAGTTCAATTTCTTCATGGCAAATAATACCGGAGCACTCCAAATTAAAATGCTTGTTCTGATTAAATATTTATCTATCTGTAATTGACATTTCAATTCTTGTAATTCCTTCGGAGACATTCTATAACGAGACTTCAAAATTGCATACATCTTTAGTTGCACATCAATGTCAAACTCAATTTCACATTCTAGTGGTAGCCATGGTAATTCTTTATGAAATACATCAGAAAATTCTGCAAGAACTAGAATATTTTTCAAATCTTGTTCATCTTTATTCAACATTCCTAATTTAGCTAAAAACACCAGTTCATAGCTCACAAGTACTTTCATACTTTTACTGAACTAATCAGTGAAGATTGTGTATTTCGATCACATAAGATATAGAACAGTTTTTCACCAGGCAAATTAAGTTTAACCAACTTTTCTAGCATTTAATTGTAGCAAAATTCTTTACCAACTAGTTTATTCCCAATATAACATCGAAAGTATGAATTGTATGATAAACAATTTTGTTTGCAATTTTTGTGATGAATGTTAATATGCACTATATGTTTTCTATTTGCATAAAGATCATTTTACGAAAGCATAACAACACAATAGGCAGCAGTAAAGAGCATAATATCAATATATAAATTAATATCACACTCATCAAAAATGAAAGAATATAATGTACCTGAATCGAATAAAATAGTGTCAGGTTGATCTTAAGTCAGAAGTATAGCTGCAATAACTTCTTGATACTCTTTAGCTTTTTGAGGGGTAAAAATTCTTGACTTCGTTGGTTGGTCAGTTTTGTACTTTGAAGTTTCACCCCTTGCTTGCATTGAATGCTTTCTCAAAAATTGAGTTTTGCTAGACTGATTTCCTTCCATAGATTTCCTGGGTAGTTTTATCCTTAATTTATCAGTGATTTGCTCCCTCTTTTATTCTCCTAGGACTGTTCATCTAAAGATGTTATGGTTGTTCACATTCGTAGCATTTCCCTAAACCCATCAAGCACTTCCCAAAATATCTTTTTCCACTTGTTTTACAAACTTGCTTTCATGATTGAGATTGCATCTACTTACATTCTGATTTAATTTTCTTGCTTTGAAATTCGTATATCTTGCCAAAATCTGCTCTTTTGTTTTTTTTGAGATTGCCACCGCTGATTAGAGAATTTCAGCTCATTTTTAATTATTTTGATTTTTTTAACTAACACTAAGCAATCACTGATTTCCAACGACACCAAAGTCAACCTCAATTGATCTCAGAGGCCACACAGAAGTCAGTGGTATTTTTTATTATATGTGTGGGAAATCAGAGAAATAATTTTGTATTTCACTTCTTTGAATTGATAATACAAGGTATTATATAGGAGATTACAAGTAGAAAAAACTAGGAAACTATTTAACTAATTCCCTTAATTTAAGGGATTACAAATTAATTCTAATTCCCTCAATTTAAGGGATTACCAATTAATTATAATTCCTTTAATTAAGGGAATTACAAATTAATTTTAATTCCCTCAATTAAAGGGATTACCAATTAATTCTAATTCCCTTAATTAAGGGAATTAGAATTAATTCTCCCAACCTTATTTCCATTTCAGACACATCTTGACACTCCCCCTCAAACTGAGGAATAGATGTCTTCCATTCCCAGCTTGGATACAAGATCATGGAAACTTGAACTATTCAGCCCCTTTGTTAGAACATCGGCTAATTGTCTTTGTGATGGAACATAGGACATGCACACTAACCCTTCCTCTAGTTTTTCTTTGATGAAATGTCTATCAATTTCAATATGCTTTGTCCTATCATGTTGTATAGGATTATAAACTATATTAATAGCTGACTTGTTGTCACAGTAGAGCTTCATAGGACCCTCCTATTGGATTCTCAAATCATCCAAAATGATTCTCAGCCACAGTAATTCACATAATCATTGAGCAATAGTCCTGAATTTTGATTTTGCAGATGACCTTGCCACTACATTTTGTTTCTTGCTCCTCCATGTCACTAGGTTACCTCCAAGAAAAGTACAATATCTTGTAGTTGATATTCTATCCATTAGGGAGCCAGCATAGTCAGCGTCGGTGTAGGCTTCCAAAGTAAGAGTGTCATTCCTTTTGAACAACATTCCTTTTTCCGGATTGCCTTTCAAGTAATACAGTACCCTGTAGGAAGCTTGAAAATGAGGTTCTCTTGGATCATGCATGAATTGACTGATCATACTTACAGAATATGCTATGTCTGGTCGAGTGTGAGCAAGGATATGAGTCTGCCAACCAATCTCTGGTACATTCTTTTATCCACAATTGGTTCTTTAGTTTCTCCCAACTTATAGTTTGGATCTATTAAAGTAGAGATTGACTTACACTCAGTCTTCCCTGTTTCTGCCAATAAATCAATCACGTACTTCTGCTGAGATATGAAGATCCCCTGTGTGGAATATGCCACCTCAAGACCAAGGAAGTACTTCAATTTCCCCAGTTCCTTGATTTCAAATTCTTTTACTAGTCTCAACTTCAATTCATGCTTCTCTTTCTCATCATTTCCAGTCACTATGATGTCGTCCACATAGACTAAAAGAGCAGTCACTCCCCCTACAGCTGAATGTTTAATGAAAAGAGTGTGATCACCTTGGCTTTGTTTATACCCAAATTCCTTCATGAATCTTGCAAATTTGTCAAACCATGCTCTAGGAGATTGTTTTAACCCATAAATGGCCTTTTTCAGCTTGCACACCTTGTTACCTGTGTGCCCTTCAAATCCCGAAGGGATGTTCATGTAGATTTCCTCATTTAGGTCACCATGAATGAATGCGTTCTTAACATCATATTGTAGCAGTTGCCAATTGAAGTGAGCAGCCAATGATAACAGGATTCTCACAGTGTTCATTTTTGCAACTGGAGCAAAGGTTTCCTGATAATCCACCCCGTAAGTCTGAGTGTACCCTTTGGCTACTAACCTTGTTTTATATCTTTCAAGGGATCCATCAGCCTTGTACTTCAATGTAAAAATCCACTTGCAATCAACAATGTTTTTTTCCTTCGGTTTGTCAACGATCTCCCATGTTTTATTCTTTTATAATGCACTCATTTCCTCTTTCATAGCATCCCTCCATTCCCCTTTTGACAATGCCTCAGACACATTGTTAGGAATGACAATGGTGTTCAAACTCACAATGAATCTTTTGTGGGCTGGGGATGGGCGCTTGAGAGATACATGGTGAGATAGTGGATAAAGTGGATTGGATTCTTAGACTTGTGTCAGTTCAGGAACGGACTTTCTCCTTGAATACACCTGAGGAAATCTTGGGAAATCGTGAGTGACACTGGTTGGAGTAGGAGATGATAAGGGTTCAAGATCAGGTGACTCAGATGTGATTGGTTCAGAGGACTCGAGTTCAGCTGGAACAGGAGGAGAGTTTGATTCAGGTTCAACAACACGGGCTGGCGCATGTGGAAGGTCAAGGGTTTTAAGTGGTTCAAAGGACTCACAAGTACTATCTTCCATCATGGAAATCTCCCCCTGAAGAGAGGACTTGGAAAAAAAGGGTTTATTTTCTGTGAAAGTGGCATCGACAGAGATGTAAATTTTTCTTGTAGAGGGGTTGTAACATTTATATCCCTTTTGAGTGGAGGAGTAACCCAGGAACACACATTTGATGGCTCTGGGATCTAGCTTCCCTCTATGTTATTTGTGGACATGAACAAAGGCAGTACACCCAAATACCCTGGGAGTGAGGCCATTTGAGGTTCTGAAGTGAGGGTAGAAGCTATTTAGGACCTCTATGGGGCTTTTGTTTTCTAACACATGGGAGGGAAGTCTATTGATCATATATGTGGCAGTAAGAACAACTTCTCCCCAATAGGACTTAGGAACATTCCCTTAAAATAGTAAGGCTCGGGTGGTGTTGAGTAAATGCCCATTCTTTCTTTCAGCTATCCCATTTTGTTGGGGTGTGTCTACACATGAAGAATCATGGATAATCCCCTGTGATTGAAAGTAAGGTGATAGAATTTGATTTAAGTAGTCTCTTGCATCGTCTGTCCTAAAGCCTTTTATTTTGACCCCAAATTGATTTTGAACCATTGAATGAAAATTAGGCATAACAGTGCTAGCATCAGATTTTTGTTTAAGAAGGAAGAGCCATGTAACCCGGGTGCAATCATCAATTAAGGATACAAACTAACGAGCCCCAAAAACTTTAGGTATAGTGGAAGGACCCCATATGTCACTATGAATCAGATGAAAAGGATGAGAACCTTTTTTATTCCTAATAGGAAAATATACACGGGTATGTTTTGCCAATTCACAAATATCACAATGAAACAGAGAAATATCTAATCCTTGGAATAAATGAGGAAACATTATATTTAGAACCCCAAAAGAGGGATGACCAAGACGTAAGTGATACAGCCAAATGACATCTTTGTTCGAGGAACTAAGGAAAGATGAAGACAAATTGCTCCTAATTTTCTGGGATGGTTCAAGGTGATAAAGACCGCTCTTTTCCTTAGCAAGTACAATCCTCCTCCCCGAGTCCTGTTCCTGAAAAACACAATAAGAAGAGAAAAAACAACATAACATTTGAGATCATGAGTCAATTTTTGGATGGACACAATGCTTGTTGACAGTTTAGGTACATGAAGAACGTTTTTAAGGATAAGGCTAGGTGTGATATGTATATCACCAATCCCTGCAACGATAGCTAAAGAGCCATTGGCCATTATAATTTTTTTATTACTTGGACATGGGGTATAGGCGTGGAAGAGTTGAGATGTGGGGGTCATATGGTCAGTAGCACCGGAGTCTATGATCCAAGAGTTGGTATAGAATTTGTCTAAGACATTCATGCAAACAGTTTTACCTGAAAGAGCTATCGAACATGCTCCAGAAGACTTCTCAAGAGATCCCAACAAGCTTCTCAATTTCTTCACTGCTGAACCTCCCTATTGCTGAATTTTCCTCAATATTGGGTTGCTCTGCCATATGCGCTTGAGGCCTTTGTTGGCCCCCACGGTTGCCCCATTCTCGGCTTGGAGGTTTACCATTCAACTTTCAACACTTCTCCCTTGTATGCATTGGTTTCTTGCAATAAGTACACCACAAATTGTCTTTGTTCTCCTTCCCTTGTATCTCTACCCGAGTATTTAAGCAGATCATTCTTCGAATTCTCCTGATTTGTTCTTGCTGCTAAGGCTGACCCATTCATAGTATGTGGTTCAAGCATGACACTCCTCCGATTTTCTTCTGCTCAGATTAATGAGATTGTCTCTTCTAGAGACGGTGTATCCTCCTTGCCGATGATTTGGATCCTAACTTGATCAAATTCAGAATTCAATCCTGCCAAAAAATCATATATCTGATCCTTCTCAATAAACTTCTTCAAAGTGGCAAGCATTATCAGGGCATTTCATCTCAATTACTCGATAGTGATCCAATTCCTGCCAAAGATTTTGCAACAGAGTTGCATACTCTGTGACAGATTTGTCTCCTTGTTTGGTGGCTCCGATTTTCTCCTTGATTTCGTACACAAGGGCAGTATCACGGGCCTTCGAGTATGTGCGGTTGATAGTCCCAGATTTCCTTTGCAGTATTCAAGAACATGCAAGTGTCATTGATCGTTGGGTCCATGGAATCCCATAGCCAGGATATAATCATGGAATCCTCCTCTTCCCATGCTGTAGAGGCTGGATCCCTTTTTCCTGGTCCGGTTTCAAGTAAGTGATTAAGCCTCCCTTTGCCCTTTAGGTATATGTGGACAATTTGGGACCATTTGAGATAGTTCTTCCCATTGAACCTGTTGGATGCCCGAATATTCTGCAACTCTCCAATTTTCTGAACAACATTGGCTTCTTCGGAAGGGTTGGAATTGCTGGAGAAAGTGGTTTTGGACGTTGACATGGTAGAGAAGAGGAATTCACAGCAATTAAGGTTGGAATCAACGGCTGCAGCGGTAAAAGAATTGCAGCAATTAAGGCAGCGAATAAAAGAATCAGCGGCAAAGAAGCGGCTCAGCAGCAAAGGATTCAGCGGTTCAGCGACAAAAGAATCCTCAGAGCGATCGCAAGATCTGCTTCTTTACGCGCTTCTTGATGATCTTCCTTGAGAGCAGCGGAAAAGAATCAAATGGCTGCTCTAGAGGCGAATAGTGGAGGAGAGCCTTATGACTCTAAGCGGAAAGGATCGAATGGCGGCAACAGGCGGCGGTGTCCTCTAGGGTTTTAGCCCTGGCTCTGATACCATGTGGGAAATCAAAGAAATAATTTTGTATTTTACTTACTTCTTTGAATTGATAATACAAGGTATTATATAGGAGATTACAAGTAGAAAAAAATTATGAAACTATTTCAGTAATTCCCTTAATTTAAGGGATTACAAATTAATTCTAATTCCCTCAATTTAAGGGATTACCAATTAATTATAATTTCTTTAATTAAGGAATTACAAATTAATTTTAATTCCCTCAATTTAATGGATTACCAATTAATTCTAATTCCCTTAATTAAGGGAATTATAATTAATTCTCCCAAACTTATTTCCATCTCAGACACATCTCGACAATATGTACTGGCATATTGAGGTGCATTTCATATTGCACAACGGATCTAGACCTCTGAATCAGTTTAAAGAATTTATGTAGAAGTGCTAATCTGGTTGAACGCAGAATAAACTTATCCTTGAGAATTGACAAAATCATCCCACTGAATCTATAGGAGTTGTCAGCTGAAAATTTTTTCTATGTTGTGTCTGACACTACCTCTCAGCCTCGCCTTCTAGCATGAAAATAACTAACACCACTCCCCTATTTTCTGGATAATTAATACTATCCAAAATCTTTTCGATCATGAATAGTCAATCTTCTGCAATTGTAGGGTCATTGGCACTCTTGAATGCTGGTGGTTTGAATGTTTGAAAGATTTTGAAGTGTCGATCAACTTCTACCCAACTTCAGATCTGAGTCTTGTATTGGTAGAAGATTTTTCAATAGTATTCGTCTGTCAACTTCTTACGATATCAACTAAATATGCCCTATAACTCAGTAGCTCTAGTTTCCTTATTTATCATGTTTTGATTATCATTTTTGTTGAAAACTTTTGTAGCTCGTATTTCTTGCTCTCCAATTACCCAAAGAGGCTAACCTTCATCATTTTCTCATTTTTTTTCAAGCAAATTCATTTGTATTGGTATAATTTAATATTAAAATACAATTCATCATATAATAAATATATCGTGCATGTATAAAGTTTGTCTATTTACTCAAAATATTGATATGGTATCAGAGCCAAATTTTTGCCCTAACCACATTAGTCGTTGGAAGACCGTCAAGACTTCCTTCCCGCTGGCCTTTTTGCGGGAAAGGAGGAGATATTTCTTTGCCTTGATTCTCGCTCGTCTGCTCTTCGTCTTCTTCTTCGACTCGATCAGTCTCGATAGAGCATCTCCTTCATCCGAACTCCACCGCAGTGGCTCCCGCGTCTTCGTTAGAACTCCATCTTTAACTGCTTGCTCCGAGTTGTTGGCATTCGCAAGGGGAGGAGGGCGAGGTCTCCAACAACCTGGGTTGCATTCCTTTCATCCTCCTCTCACGCCCTGCACTCACCGTCCTCTCCCAATCGTGCCCGAGCTCGCCGGCTGGTGCTCCTCCTCGCCGGCAAATGGCCAGCCGCCGAATTTCCAAGCTCTTCCCGAGACCCCATCCTCCCTAGTGCCGGTCTTAGAGCTCTGGTCCTCTCCTGCCCGAAACCATTGAGGAAGGTACCGAATATGTTTGAGCAGCTGCTGATATTCACAAGAGGCAGACTCATTTTATGGACTTACAAAGAGCTCAGCAACGCTATCAGGGGATCTCCAATCATGCTTTCCTTTTAAACTTGTTTCCACCTCGAGTTGCGGCACTTGTCTGCTTTCTTCTTCTTGTTCCCTGCTCGGAGAGGGCTTGAGTGAAGAACTGAGACTTCTTAGTGCTTTGTTTCTTTTAGTTGACAAGGTCTTCGTGATCCAGAAGGATTGGAGATCTCTGTTCTGACGTGAGTATAGATCTGTTTGTCACGAGAGCTTCATAAACTTTGAAATAGGAAAAGCTAAATGTTGGTGGTAACATGGAGCAATATAAGGTTTTGGAGCAGATTGACAAAAGGGCATGTGGCTCTGCTCTTGTCGTGAAGAACAAGGTGGAAAAAAAGTATGTCTTGAAGAAGATCAGACTTGCTTGACAGACAAATATATGTCGCAGATTTGCTCGTCAAGAAATGGTACTTATTTTAAAGTGCGAATATCATTCATTGTAGAGTACAAGGATTCTTGGGTTGAAAAGGGCTGTTATGTTTGTATTATCATTCGTCTGATTCGGGTCTTCTTTGCTAGGCATCGCTGCTTTTGCGGCATCTTCCACTGCTTCTTATGCTTCACTTCATCCGCTTCAGCTTCGGCTTCAGCACTCCTTCCTAGATCGACGACTTCGGCTTCGACACTCACAGATTCGACACTCATCGGCTTTGGCACTCTCGGCTTAGGCACTCACGGCTTCGACATTCTTTGCTTCGGCACTCATGGCTTCGACATCTCGGCTTCAGCACTCTTGGCATGAAGATCAGGGAACAAATCGTCCTTGTTGTCGCAAGAAGAATCAATAGCATTTGGATCATATAACAGGACGTAGATATTACTTGTAGGCTATGATCGATAGTATTTGGATCGTATAACAGGACGTGGATCCTATTTGTGGGCTATATCGGTAGCATTTGGATCGTGTAACTAGATCTTATTTGTGGGCTATGATCGGTAGCATTTGGGTTGTGTAACTGGATCCTTCTTTTGGGCTATGGGTCGGTAGCATTTGGATCGTGTAACTGAACGTGAATTCTTCTTGTGGTTATGATTCGATTTTTGGACGACAAAGATGGAGAATTTCTTGCTTTTCTTTGCTCAAATCATATTATGGTTCAGGAGTTGTCTCTGAGGCTTCAACATTCTCGATTTCGGCACTCATTGCTCAAGGATTGTTGTTCCCAACAAAGTTTCTTGTTGGCAAATTGATGCTTCTTGATCAGTCAGCATCAATTTGAAGGGAGTGTCAATCAAGAAGGATGGAAATTAGACAGCTAAAGTAGAATTTTTCTATAATTAGGAGCTTCCTTATATAAATTATTTTCAATTTCTTTATTTTGATTTATTTCCCTATTAGATTATGAATATGTATTATTAAGTTAGCTAAAATAGATTATAAAAAATATTTTGTACCTAAAATAGATTGTAAAATTATTATTTAATGAAATGAAAGCAAAGGGAAATAGCATTGAGCGTTTTTAGGATTCAGCCTATTCACACAATACTTTGACACCTAAGAGACTGATATTTTTTCAAGCAAATTTGTCTGTATTGGTACAAATTAATATTAAGATACAGTTGATCATATAATAATTATATCGTGCGTGTATAATACCTTAAGTCAGATAGTTCTACTTTAGTTGTCTAATTCTAATACCTTAAGGTAAGGAGGACCGGAAGAGGTTGTTGCTCTCTCCATATCTATCATCCTATAGTTTTGTATGAATTAAATCATAATTGATCTCATTCTTACTACTTAATTTAATACGCTTCTATCATTTTTTTCATCCAATAACCTTGCTTTGATACTACTTTATGTCACACTCCAACTGACCCCCTTTAAGGGCTGGCTGCGGTGTGACAGAGACAGACGAATCAGTTTGGCTAAATTCTCACAAGCACTCATCCCAACTTATAGAGTCGAAACCCAGTGGGTGATGATTTAGTCTCACTAAATCGTCACAAACGTACTTTATAAATTTCATTTTATAAATCATTCACATGCAAATACTCGGAGCCGTGGAAATTATGTCATCTAAACACTATCTATACAGAGCCGTTGAATCCAAAATAATAAAAATACGTTCCTAAAAGTTTGTACAAGAACCCAAAATAATGAAATGCAAAAGCTGTACAGGTCACACCCGGCTACTCACTCCGGTCCTCCTTACCTCTTCCTGAAAGTCAACAACATAAAGTAAGCAACAACGAGCTCAGCGAAATAATCAAGACTAAAATAAGATTTTATTGACGGAAAAGAGACGTGTGCTCGTATCCATTATATTTACAGTACATGTCACAACGTACTATAACCATATTAAACATGTTAAAAAAAAAGTTATGTAATGCAGTAAATCATGACTTTTGTATAAAATATATATATTTTATCCTTTCATACGTAATCATAAGCATGTTTATAAGATTATCAGTTTAATCATAATAATGTCACTTGTAATTGTATAAACCACAACTATTCTCATGCCATATCATTCGTTAGTCACCTAGTCTAATGGCCAAATTAACTATTGATAAAGTAGAGCTCTCTCTAATATAGCAGTTATGAATAGTCTCCTTGTTAAAAAACAATTCCCTACATTTTGTCAACATTTAATCTTATTGATTCTCAGAGTTTTGTCATGGTCTAAATGCTAGAAGTTGGGAATCCCGTTATTTTTTTATCATCCATACTTGCAAGTATATTTATGTAATAGTTACCTATAATATCACTGTGATATTCCTTAAACCATAATTCCTGTAATAAACATTAATTATGAGCATTTCATTTAATATATGCATGAATTATAACGAATGAGTACTTGCAATTAATGCTTTCACAAGCATATTCATCAGATTCATTACATAGTAAATCGTGTATCATAGAGATAAATCAAGTGTGCATTCATACAATTTATGTACGTATTCATTCATAATATTCAAAAAATTCTAAATGTAATAGTTTCAAACACATAATCACATTAAAACTTACAAAGAATTATTTTTCTTAAGTTAGCACATGATTATTTCATCTGAAATGACGAAGCAGCCCAGTGAATACTCTCACTCTTAAATTATAATGATACAAGGAAAAAAATATGCATGTCAGTTATGTTTTTAATAAATCAATATAAAATATTTTATTATCACTTACGATATTTCATATTATTCAATGAGTTTTACCGTAGAAAGAACATATTTATATCATTCTATCTCTGTACAATCATCACAGGGGTACCGTCTAAAAATTGTATCAAGGAAGGTACTTCATATCAATAATCTTTTTTATTTATATGCAGGGATACCTTAGTGTTTTCCTACCAGTACTATAAAGGAGTGACTTCAACATAGTCAAACATGCATATGCAAACATACTATAACATTATCTGGTATTGATTCTTCCATTCTTATTTGTATAACAAATTAATATACTTGCACACGAATCAATATCTATGATAATTTAAACAATATTGAGTACCTATGTCATTTCAATAATATGAACTAAATTGAATAGAACCATAAATCATGGATAAGAAGCTCTATAAATTTAACACTAATGACAAATGTGTTTGATCATAAATCATGAATGTGTAGTTCTATAAATATAACAGTAGCGGTAAATGCATTTGCTTGAGAAGAAACAACATATTACTATAATATAAGAATATGGGTATTCACCTCGATGTTCTCCACTACTTGTTTCTTAAGCCCCAACTCCTTCAATTGAACACCTATTATATTAAAAGATATACATATTAGTAAAGTTTTATTCATATTACTAATTACGATAATTAATTATTATTAGTTATTATTTTTTTTTCTTTTTTTCTTTTTTTAATTTAGATTATTACCCTTCATCTTTAATTTTAATTATGTTATAATTAAATTATAAATCTTTCAATTTTGATTAAAACGTAGCTTAGAAATTATAATTTTTATTTTAATCTTGATTAACTTTATTCTAGTAATATATTAAAATTAATGCTTGTTTATTTTATCAATTTTCTCCCTTCATTATATAATAATTCTTCCATCTAAATCTTTTAAATTTATATTTATGGTTACTTAAAATTATCATTTACTTAGCTTCATAACATAATATATCACACTAAAATTATACAATAAGGCTCTATTGATGGCACCTTAACTTACAAAGTATTCTATAGGTTTGCTAAACCCAGATGTCGATTGTTTGGCTTTGCAACATGTGTTTGTATGAAGCCCATGTTATGTGTATAAACTGATGCTATCGAGTTCGCTTGGTCAACATCAAAACTTTTGGGGTCAGCCTTCTTCCTCCGCTACACGCGAGCCTCGTGTCCTCTAAATGCACGAGAGCTCTTTCCTCTTGTTTTCCTTGTATCGACCAGAGTACCGCTCTTCCTTGTGCCGCAGTATTGCTCAACCTTCACGCCAATCCTGTTTGCCTTAGACGCACGCTACAACCACTGAGATCGAGGCCTTCTTTCTTCACGCGTGCCGATCAACTCTACAGATAAGTCAAACTCGCTTTTGATTTATAGATCGAAAGTACATTTTGTTTTCCCAACTTCTCGCTTTCTCTCACCCTTTTTAGTTTCCTCGGGTATTTGAAATGAGACATCACACTCTGTTGTAAGTTGCGGATTTTTTATGGTGCGCTCGATCTTGTTGTTGAAATTTGGCTTTAGTTTCTGGAAGTTTTGAGGATGTGAACCTTTAGATACCAAGTGAAGAGTATGTTTGGTACTCCCATTGTGATGAGGTGTTTAGTAAGAATAGTGAGCAGCAGTTTCAATATATAGAAAACTAGGCCTATGCAATGGGTGTGCCCCACTTAATATACTAAAATGTACCTGTCAAACACTTGAGGCTTTTCTTGGCTTCTCTATGTTTGCTCATGCTGAGGATGCGTTGAACCGTTTTGAATTTTTAGCTTTCAAGCCAATGTCTCAAGCAAGCAAGGTGGTACTACTTCATAACATTCTGCCAGTAATCAAGTCTACTGAATGTTATTTTGTATTCAAAATTCAAAACAAAAATATTAATATTTGTAAATAAGTTTGTCGTTAATAATAAACTTTTGAAAAGGTCTTTTTTTTTTTTGGCATGATAAATAATGAGTGTATTAATTCTTTGTATGACGTTTTGCCATTTGCAGATATGGTTAGTGCGTGGGCAGATCAACCAGTGGTATAATTCTATCTTACTAGCAATTAAATTATTATTGTTTCTGACTTATGCTTATGATGTTCCATGGACAATGAAGCTTCTTCTCAATTTATTTATTTATTTCTTTTTTTGGAGTATACAAATTTAAAATTTTGCTTGTGAAGCTGAATGTTTAAAAACTCTTGCTGGGCTACACTCAAGGCACAAATAGAACTTACCAAATTCTTTCTTCTATATCTTCTTCCTTCTCGATTTCCGTTTCATCTCATTGAAATGAGATATGTATCTTGAAAAAATAACTAATGAGAAGATTGATCGAATCAACTCCACTAGTTGAAATTTCCCCCTTTTTATTATTATTATTTTTTTATACTACTATTAAATATATATCCATGATTGCACATGAACGGATGAAACACATGCTTTATACAACCGTCATAATTTACCGCTTTTTATGCATTTCTTTAGATGTTTTACATAATTAAAATATGTTGTGATATGTTCTACTGTCTTGTATAATATCATGCATATGAGCTATAAATAATCATGCATGTTTTCTTTCTTTCTATATATAAAATCTTTCTTTAGCTTTGATTATTTCGCTGAGTTTGTAGCTCACTCTTATATGTTGTTAACTTCCATGAAGAGGTAATAAGCACTAGAGCGAGTAGTTTGTGTGATGTTGTATGCCTTTTGTATGGTATAGTTTTGGATGTTGTATAAACTTTTGGGTAAATAATTTTTATACATATTGAATTTTAGCAGCTCTGTACATGATTTTTTATTATATGATTTTGCACGATTCTAAGTATATGAGAATGTATATGAATTATGAACGAAAATATATTGTATCTTTGTGGCGTTTAAGTTAGATTATTTTAGCAGTTACTGGCTCCTGATTATACAAGTTAGGATAAGTGCTACTAAGATTTTAGTTTGACTGAGTCATCTGCCTCGGTCGCATTATGGTTGACTCAAAAGAGAAGTCAGTTGGTGTGGGATCGAAAGTGTTTTTAGAGCAAGACTGTTAGATAAAAAGAAGAATAGAACATTAATTTTTTTACTTTACTTTTCAAAATCGAATATTTAACTTTAATTTTACTCACAGTAGACTGATATTATCTCGTCAGCACAGTGCTTGGTGATATAAATTATATGATTGTCAAGGTAAAAATGTGTTTATTCAATCCTGACTGATATACTCTCGTCGGCATAGCGGTTGGTGATTTAAATTACACAATTTCATGAGATGGTAGGAAAATAAATACGCGCATGGGTACCTAGTGTCCCCAGCCAAATAATATAAAGGGATGAACTCCTCTTAATATGCTCCTGCATCCATTCATACACTATTTTTGTTCTTCATTATATTCATTACTTTCTTATTTGACACTTTGCATTCATCTACTCATGAATAAATATTCTTTTATTATAATCAAAAGGGCATGCAATGGTCTAATAACTTAATAGGTAAACCATTATGCAACTGTTTATGCAGGATTATTAATATACATATTTTTCGAAGTCATGTAATAACATGATATATGCCTCTCTACTAGACTTTAAATATCATGTAATGATATGACATCTTAATAGAAAATTAGTTGTGCACCACGTAATATGCATTTCTCATGTCTATTAATATAAAAAATCGGTTGTAGTTTAATTTTGTTGATATAGAACATAAAAGAGAATAGCTGAAGTGAGGAATAGCTTCAAATGAAATATTACTATAACTTAGAAACATGATGACTCGTCTCGATCTTTTGTAGATGATTATTGTCACATTGAACCCTTAATGCACTAATATCCCGTCATTTTGTTTGATTTGTCGACTAGTTTTAATAATTCATATTAATTCCCATTATGTAATAGAAGTTAATAATATTTAATCTATAAGTTTAAACAGCTAATTATTCCAGAAAAACTAATAAAATCCTAGTTATACCTTTTCTTTCCTTCTATTGAAATCATAAAATATTAAATCATAAAATAAAATATTATTCATTAATTCATTAATAATCATAAAATAATTTAAATACAACTCAATTTACTATTAAACATAAAAAAAACAAAGCTCTCACTTACATACTTACTCAGATCGGCGCCTTAGGCCACACATGTAAGCGTTTTTCCCATATGAAGGTCGCTCCTATTTGAACCTGCATAGGATGCACGAAATGATGCTCCCAGACTTTGGCTTTGGCTTGATCTATGCTACACGAGCGACCGCTCACGTCTATCCTTAGTAAGATTCCTTACCTCTTTTCTATTATCTCACATGCCACGGCTTCCTCTCCTCTTCTCCTTATTCTCCCTATTTGTGCATAAAGGCTTACTCCTTCCTCTTGCTCAAACCTGCACCACAGGCATTTGATATCAAATTGTCAACTTTCTACTACATTGATATNGCTCTCAGACTTTGGCTTTGGCTTGATCTATGCTACACGAGCGACCGCTCACGTCTATCCTTTGTAAGATTCCTTACCTCTTTTCTATTATCTCACATGCCACGGCTTCCTCTCCTCTTCTCCTTATTCTCCCTATTTGTGCATAAAAGCTTACTCTTTCCTCTTGCTCAAACCTGCACCACAGGCATTTGATATCAAATTGTCAACTTTCTACTACATTGATATTAAATTCTATTAGTATTCCTTGCATTCTTTTTCTTCCTTTCTAAAAAGAATGCAGAATTAAACCATGTGATGTACCGTGAAATGACTACAAAAAAGAAGGTGGACTTTAATCACATGAAATTACCAACTTTTATTTTGTTGGAAATCATACACAAAACCAACCTTGAAATCCTGTCTAGACAACCTTCTGGCCTGTCCATGATATTGTTTTCCAATTGAGGATTTGTTAATTTATTTGTTTAACGAATCCTTAAAATTTTTTGCTACGGTTTTCGAGTGACTAATGAAGAAGGTGGAGCCATTTTAGATTTTGCTTTCGTGTATGATTTTGTTATTACTAATACTTTATTNTGTTAAATGACTACAAAAAAGAAGGTGGACTTTAATGACATGAAATTACCAACTTTTATTTTGTTGGAAATCATACACAAAACCAACCTTGAAATCCTGTCTAGACAACCTTCTGGCCTGTCCATGATATTGTTTTCCAATTGAGGATTTGTTAATTTATTTGTTTAACGAATCCTTAAAATTTTTTGCTACGGTTTTCGAGTGACTAATGAAGGTGGAGCCATTTTAGATTTTGCTTTCGTGTATGATTTTGTTATTACTAATATTTTATTCAAGAAAAGAGATGAACATCTTATTACTTATAAAAATGGATCTAATAAAACATAAATTGATTATTTTCTTATGAGAAGAAGAGATCGTCATGATCGTAAAGATTGTAAGGTCATTCCAAGTGAGGATTTAAGTACCCGACATTGATTAATAGTTCTAGATTTTATGATGAAGAGTTATAAAATCAAGAATACTAGAACTCATTATCGTAGAATTAGATGGGGGAACCTAAAAGACAGATAAAATCATTTTTATGAGTAAAATTCAATATTTCAAAATTTGGGATGTTCATGAAGAATCAAATGTTGTGTGATAAAGTAATAAATACTATTAAATAATTAACAAAAGATGTACTTGGAGAATACAAAAAAAAATTCTATAAATAAAAATAGTTGGTGGCGGAATAATAATAAGCAAGAAAAAATAAAATATAAGAAGTTATGTTATAAAAATTGGTTTAAATGCAAAAGCTTAGAGAACTGGGAGAAATATCAAATGACCCGTTGGGAGTCTATAGGAACAATCTGTAATGCTAAAAATTTTTCTTTTAGTGATCTTTATAATAGGTTAGGCATTAAGGAGGGTGAAAAATATATGTATAAACTAGTCAAACAAAGAGAAAAGAAAAGTAAAGATTAAGTAAAGTATATTGAAAATGAAAATCATGATTTTTTTAGAAAATGATATTCAACATAGGTGGGCGAGTTATTTTGATAAAATTTTTAATGATGTTTCTGAAAGGACGATTGATTTTAGTGATCTTAATATCATTAATAATAATAAAACGTTTCATTTTTACCGTCACATTAATAGAAAAGAAGTTGATGAGGTTTTAAAGAAAATTAGTGGTGAAAAGTCTTTAAGACTTGATGATATCTCAATTGAAGTGTGGAAATATTTAGGAGATTTGGGAGTTTCTTGGCTTACTACTTTAATAT
This sequence comes from Phalaenopsis hybrid cultivar, assembly GCA_002079205.1. NCBI lineage: Eukaryota > Viridiplantae > Streptophyta > Magnoliopsida > Asparagales > Orchidaceae > Phalaenopsis > Phalaenopsis hybrid cultivar. The sequence goes on from JXCR01135086.1 coordinate 110,943, forward strand.
TTTCATCTAAAAAGATGCCTGCGGAGTGGAGGAAGAGTATTTTGATCCCCATTTTTAAGAATAAAGGGGAATGAAATATGTAAATGTTTAGGAGATTTGGGAGTTTCTTGGCTTACTAAACTCTTTAATATTATTTTAAAAACTAAAAGATTCCTAAGGGGTGGAGGAAGAGTATTTTGGTCCCCATTTTTAAGAATAAAGGGGATGCACAAGAGTGTATTCTTGAGGAGTGGAGGAAGAGTATTTTAGTCCCCATTTTTAAGAATTAGCGTTGAGAGGATCCTAAGGGGTGGAGGAAGAGTATTTTGGTCCCCATTTTTAAGAATAAAGGGGATGCACAAGAGTGTATTCTTGAGGAGTGGAGGAAGAGTATTTTAGTCCCCATTTTTAAGAATTAGCGTTGAGAGGATTTGAGGAGTGGGGAAGAGTATTTAGATCCTCCATTTTTAAGAATAAAGGGGATGCACAAGAGGGTGCAAATTATAGAGGAATTAAGTTGATTCATTTTTAAGGATAAAGGGGACACACAAGAGTGTGCCAATTATAAAGGAATTAAGTTGACGTTGGGGAATAGTGGAGGAAGAGTATTTTGGTTCCCATTTTTAAGAATAAAGGGGATGCACAAGAGTGTGCGAGTAGAGAAGGAAGAGTATTTTGGTCCCCATTTTTAAGAATAAAGGGGATGCACAAGAGTGTAAATTAAAGAGGAATTAAGTGTCATACTTTAAAATAATGAGATAGCATAATTGAACATAGGTTAAGACGTATTACAAAGATTTCTCAAAATCAATTTGGATTTATGTCGGGCAGGTCTACTATGGAAGCTATCAATTTATTGAGAGGTTTGATGGAGAAATTCACAGATAATAAGGAAGATCTACATTTGATTTTTATTGGTTTATAAAAAGCTTACAATAAGGTTCCAAGAGATATCCTTTAGAGATGTCTTGAGAAGAAAGGTGTTGATATAACTTATATTCAAGTCATTAAAGATATGTGTACTAAAGTTATTACCTATGTTCGAGCTGAAGGAGGATTGACCAAATATTTTCCTATTTTTGTTGGATTACTTGAGGGAATGGCTTTAAGTCCATATCTTTTTGCTTTAGTTATGGATGGTCTTACTGGACATTTACAGGAGGATGCATCTTGGTGTATGTTTTTTGCGGAAGATATCCTTCTCGTGGATAAGACGAGAGAAAAAACCCAGGAAAGACTTAAATTAGGGAGGTCTACATTGGAGTCTAAAGGCCTTTATTTGAGTAGAACTAAAACTGAATACATGGATTGTAATTTTAGTAGTAGTAGCTCTAGTGACAGAAGTATAACTTTGGGTGATCAAATTATTAAAAGGTGTGAACGATTTAGATATCTCTGGTCTGTTGTTCAAAGTGATGGTGATATAGATGGGGGTGTTAATAGTATAATTCAAGTTGGTTGGTTGAATTGGACGAATGCTTCGGGCCTTTTGTGTTATAGAAAAGTACCGCTTAAACTGAAAGGAAAATCTTATAAGATGGTGGTGAGACCTGCAATGCTCTATGGTGCTGAATGTTGGCCTTTAAAAGAGAGAATATAGGACGGTGGTGAGACCTGCAATGCTCTATGGCGCTGAATGTTGGCCTGTAAAAGAGAAGCATAAACCTAAGTTAAGCGTTGTCAAGATGAGAATGATTAGGTGTTTGTATAACAAATGATCTTAATTTTTTAGAACTAAACGAAAATTTGACACTAAATAGGACGTAATGGAGAAAAAGGATTCTTGTAGCCGACCCCACATAGTGGGTTTAAGGCTTTGTTGTTGTTGTTGTTGTATTTGTTTAATGAATCACACGGAAATATCATTTCAGCAAACCTTAAATGTTTGTGAGCTTATAATGCATTCAACTACTCACAAACTCAATATGTTTTGAAGAGAAATTTCTTTGCAGAAGGTGAAAGCAGTGATAGTTGAGGGGTGCAGTTTTCGTTAATGTTAAAATTGTGTAATTCTGTATTAAATGAGATGCACGTGGCCATGCAAAAGATATAAAATTTTTACTTACACATAAATATTAAAATTAGTTCATGAAAAGAGAATGTTTCTTTATCATATTAATTCATATGATATACTTTAAACTTTGTTTTAACCATTATTAATCATTAAATCATTAAATTCTATGAAACTGCTTTTGAATTTAATTGAATCACTGAAAATGATTATTAATTTTTGTTTAGAGATTGGAATATTTTTTCTTTTTTTTTATTTCCTAATGCTGTGACTGATTCAAAATGGTTGGTTATTTTATGAGCATTTTTCAGTGCGCAACATTATGAATATTTTTATTTTTATTGAGATAACTTGTTTCACCGGTTGTTTCACTCCAAACCTGCACCAGCTGTTGCAATTTTTTTTGGTTGTTTTTGTTCAGAAAAATATGTTTAAATTCCATGAAATCCACTGGCTGATTAATGCATTCTTCTTTAATTTGGCCTTTAATAATTTGTTTACTTCCACTCTGAATCACTCGATGGTCCAGAAAACATTTCAGTGGAATGGGACAATCAGCAAGAAGAAAGGAATCAAATGGGGTAGGCAGAATACCTCTAATAAATGGAATGATGATACTTCCAATGCTACAGCAGCAGAGCTAGATAAAGTTTCTAATGAAGATGCTACTGTTGAAAATGTGGATGTCTATGGAAAGTCTATTGTTAATCAAGTAGAGGCTGTCAAAGAGTGTAATGGAAATTCTGTTGCTAAAGAATTTGAAGAAGTTAAGGAGCTGTTAGAGTTTGAGAGCTTCCCGCCCCTTGTTCGTCTTCCTGAGGTATACAAAGATGATTTGCTCTTGTTGCGTTGTACTTAATTGTGATTTTGCTTCAATTTTCACTTAAATTCCTCACCTAGCAAACATTTTCATTTCAGTTTATCTAATATGCCTTCTAAAGAAGCCTAACATCCTTGTGATTACTAGTTCAATTTTCTTGACAGTTATCCTTACTTGAACCATATAAATATTTATGTGCATGCATAACCAACATTTCTGGATATGTTACAGGAAGGTGATGTACTGATATACCGCATGGTTGAGCTATCATCTTCTTGGTGCCCTGAGCTTTCCCCTTTTCGAGTATGATTTCAGTCTTGCACACACTGAAGCTTTATCTAATAACATTCATCATAATATGAAAAAAACAAGCTTTCTTTTTTTTTAGTATTATTATTAAGAACACTAATGCTTCAAGTTCTGGTGGAGGATTGTTAATAAATATTTAGTTTATTCATCACACTTAGGACTAAAAATAGTAATATAGTGATGTGTAGTTTTTCACTGTTTCAGGTTGGTAAGGTTTCATCATATGACTGCAGCTCGTCAAAAGTTGTCCTGCTTCCACTTCCTGAATATCCCCTTACGTTGGAAGAGGTATCAGAGGAAGGGCAAGAAAATGGGAGCTCTTATGAAGAAGACGGAACTCTAGCGGTAAAATCATAGTAATGGTAATGCTTTTTGCTAGTAATTTTTAGCTGTCCTGAACTGTCTTGCTTTGGCTCTTGCTCTAAAGGTTGATTTCGCTTCTCTTTTGGATGTGCGGTTGCTTGAAGCCACTGAATCTATAAAAACAACTCCCAGCACTATTTCAGTAGAAGAATTGCAGAATGCTGTTCTTGTAAATAATCAGGAAATGCAGACTTCTGCTCCAAGGAATAGTCAGGAATCGGTGTGCAGCATTAGCAGCAACAGGATTGAAATCAGTTCCGAACATACAGGTTTGTTTCCAGCTATTAAGAACTTAGCTGTAACAACTGCTCTCTTAACTTGATTTCCAAATATAATATGCCAAACTGTGGTTCAGAACAGTTTTTTCAGTACTCAGATTCACAAAACCATTCTAGAGAAAGCAATGGTCGTTTTTCTTCATCTTAGAGCAGGAATACAACAATAGATGCTCCACTTCTGCTAATTGTCTNATACATGCGTGGGTAAGCAAGTAGAGCAACTTTTCTTAAAGTGCTATTGCAAGTATAGGGCTTAGCATTATATCATTACAAATATTAACAAAACCTATGTGTTATCTGAAATCCTACAAAGCATTATTTGAGATGGCAATAAGATATAAAGGGAATATTTTGGAAAATCTCTTACAGAGCAGCTTTTATTTTAATTAAATGTATATAATAAAAAAGGTAGGTCTCTACATACGGATCACCTAATTTTTCTGTATTAAAATATTAATCATTCAAATTTCAGATCGCATGATTCTTATGCTTTTGGCATAGTTTAAGGTGATTTGTGCATAAAAATTAAAGTTTGGGCTGTTGATTTGTTAATACACACGTACAGTGGTAGATATGTGAATCTCTCCAAAAATCAATGTCTCAACTCTGTCTAATGTGTTATATATAGTGAAAATTTGTCTTCATTTAGGCTTGCAGAAGCAGGTTGCTACTTGAAGTATGATTGTGCCATCGTCCATGAGGGTATTATCATCGGAAATATTTTATTTTTTTTAAATTGATTTATGTGTTTGTTTGTCTTTTTTTAATTGATGTGTTGGTTTGCTGTTATTGCCGATGCCAAGCCCGGAAGTGAAAAGTGGAGGGTTGCGTTAGGTAGTCGACAATCAGGGTGAAACTTGTTGAAAAAATTATGGCATGAATCTCTTTGATCATTATGTAAGTGTTTGGGCATTCCCTGGAGGTGAAGCGTTGTATAGTTTGAATACAGCGAAAAGTGTGCAAGAGATGCTATACCGGTGTCTGGATGTAGTATCAAATAAGCTAAGGTTCTCACATTACGGACAGATGCATGTAATGAAGTTAGTCCATGAAACTAATAAAATTAATATTAGGATAAGATTTTGGAATATAGGCACTCTCAATGGTAAATTAATGTAATTAGTTGATATTATGATTTATAGAAAGTTTAATTTATTATGTATTCAAGAAACTAAATAGGTTGGAGAAAAGGCTAAGATTGATAACTTAGGTATTAAATTGGTATTCTGGTAAGAGTCACATTAGAAATGGTGTAGGTGTAATTATGAATAAGAGTTTGAAAGATAATGATGTAAAAATTACTAGAGTTGGAGATAGAATTATAGCCCTTAAGATTATCATAGATACTAAGATTTATAATATTATAAGTGCTTATGCTCCTCAAGTAGGTTTAGATATAGGGTTTAAAGATAAATCTGGAATGACTTAGAAGATTTAATACAAATGATACCTCTTGAAGAAAGAATTTTTATTGGAGGTAAATGGACATACCGATAGGTGGTAGAAGATTCAGAAATATTCTTGGTGGCTATAGTTTTGGAGTGACTAATGAAAAAGACAGTTATTTCACATTTTACTTTAGCGTATGATTTTGGTATTACTAATTGTTTATTTAAGAAAATAGATGAGCATGTTATTACTTATAAGAATGGATCCAATAAAACACAATTTAATTATTTTCTTATGAGAAGAAGCGATCACCAAGTTTGTAAAGAATGTAAGGTCACTCAAAGTGAGGATTTAAGTACCCAACATCATTTATCAATTCTTGATTTTTAAGATGAAGAGTTATAAAATAAAGAATATTATTACTCATCATCGTAAAATTAGATGGGAGAACCTAAAAGGTACAAATAAAATTATTTTTATGAGTAAAATTCAAGATTTCAAATTTTGGGATGTTCATAATGAAGCAAATGTTATAAGGGATAAAGTAACAAAAACTATTAAGCAATTAACAAAAGATGTACTTGGAGAATCAAAAGAAAAAGTTTCTATAATTAAAATAGTTGGTGGAACAATAATGTGCAAGAGAAGATAAAATATAAAAAGTTATGTTATAAAAATTGGTTTAAATGTAAGAGTTTAGAGAATTGACAAAAATATCAAACGGCCTGCAGGGAGTCTAAAACAACAATCTGTGACGCTAAAAATTCTTCTTTTAATGATCTTTATAATATATTAGATACTCATGAGGGTGAAAAAAATATGTATAAACAAGCCAAACAAAGAGAAAAAAAATAAAGATTTAACTCAAGTAAAGTGTATTAAAGATGAAAATCAAAAAGTGCTTTTCTTAGAAAAGATATTCAACATTGGTGGGTGATTTATTTTGATAAAATTTTTAATGAAGTTTCTGAAAATACGATCGACCTTAGTAATCTTATTATCGTTAATAATAATACTGTCACATTAGTAGAAAACATGTTGAGGGGGCTTTAAAGAAAACCAAGAGTGGAAAGTTTGTAGAACATGATGATATCCCAATTGCAGTATGGAAATATTTAGGAGATTTGAGAGTTTCTTATCTTACTAGACTCTTTATCACATTTTGAAACTAAAAGATGCTTGAGGAGTGGAAGAAGAGTATTTTGGTTCCCATGTTTAAGAATAAAGGGGATGCACAAGAGTGTGCAAATTATAGAGGAATTTAGTTGATGTGTCGTACTTTAAAATTATGGAAAAGGGTAATTGAACATAAGTTAAGATGTATTACAAAGATTTCTCAAAATCAAATTGGATTTATGTCGGGCAGGTCTACTATGGAAACTATACATTTATTGAGAGGTTTGATGGAGAAGTTCGAAGATAATAAGGAGAATATACATTTGATTTTTATTGATTTAGAAAAAGCTTACGATAAAGTTCCAAGTGATATCCTTTGGAGAGTTCATAAGAAGAAAGGTGTTGATATGACTTGTATTCACGTCATTAAGGATATGTATACTAGAATTGTTACTTATGTTTGAATTGAAGGAGGATTGCCAAATATTTTCCTATGTCTGTTGGATTACATCAGGGATCAGTTTTGAGCCCATATCTTTTTTGCTTAGTTATGCATGGTCTTACTGGACATTTATAGGAGGATGTACCTTTGTGTATGATTTTTGCTGAGGATATCATTTTCGTGGATAAGATGAGAGAAAAAGCCTAGGAAAAACTTAAATTATGGAAGTCTACATTGGATTTTAAAGGCCTTCATTTAAGTAGAACTTAAACTGAATTCATGAAATATAATTTTAGTAGTAGTAGCTCTAGTGACAAAAGTGTAACTTTGGGTGATCAAATTATTAAAATGTGTGAACAATTATGATATCTCGAGTTTTTTGTTCAAAGCGATGGTAATATATATGGAGTGTTAATAGTAGAGTTCAAGTTGGTTGGTTAAAGTGGAGGAATGCTTCAGGCCTTTTTGTGTGATAGAAAAGTACAACTTAGGCTGATAAGAAAGGTTTATAAGATGGTGGTAAGACCTGCAATGCTCTATGGCGCTGAATGTTGGCCTTTAAAAGAGAAGCAAAATACTTAGTTAAGTGTTGTCGAGATGAGAATGATTAGATGGATGAGTGGCTTTACACTTAGAGACAAAATGAAAAATGATTATATCTGTGATAGGGTTGGCGTAGCTCCTATGATAGACAAAATTAGATAAAGTCGTCTTAGATGGTTTGGTTAAATAAAGCGTCGACCATCTGATGGTCCGATCAAGAGAGTAGTTGTTTTAGATTTGACTTATGTTAAGAAAGGCAGAGGTAGACCTAGGAAGACTTGGGCTTATTGTATAAAAAATGATCTTAATATTTTAGAACTAAATGAAAATATGGCACTAATTATGATGCAATGGAGAAAAAGGATTCATGTAGCCGACCCCACATAGTGGGATTAAGGCTTTGTAGTTGTTATAATTGATGTGTTGGTTTGAAGTAAAATAAATTTAACATAATTGATTAAGATATCATTGTTTTTAAAAATATTTAAAATTTTTAAAAGTTCTTGTGAGTGTTTTAAAAAACTCTTAA
>JXCR01135088.1:0-14311 GCA_002079205.1 Phalaenopsis hybrid cultivar
TCCTGAGCATGATTGCTCATCTCGATGTTTGCTATTCCAGGGTAATCAGTATCACCAGTTAAACTTATTTTTTAACTTTCTAATGAAAACATAAAGTGTTTTTTGACATTATCATATTTGCAGGAAGGCAATTGAGGAATTTGGTTTTAATCAAGAAGTCATGCACATCCTATGTCACTCCATTGAAGCCTTCCCTGAGGAAATCCAGGTAACCAAATTTTCGTTAAAAGAAAATAAATTTTATATTGCACATGATCAACCATTACCAATGCAATTATCTTGACAATTAACTGATAGCGTCCAAATCCAGTTTAGAATTAGTGAAGGGTTTCTAATCTTAAATTTGCATGAGCATGCCTATCAGTAGTTCAACTATTTTTTTTCTCACCCACTCACCTTAGGTATCATATCTCCCAATTTATATGCAGGAAAGATACAAGGCTCTCTTAGAAAAATACAATAAAAATAATGAGAGGAAGGCTGATGTTTCAAGTGAGTCCGAGCCTAAATCATTTCTTGATAAGACTCTTAACACAGCTTTGGATTCCTTTGATAATCTATTCTGTCGACGATGTTTGGTACTTTTCTTTTGTTGATTCTAATCTTTCTTTAGAAGGATGGTGCTATGATTTTATTGTTTTCATGATTTTGCTCATCACTAGTAATATTTTTTCAACAGATATTTGACTGCCGTCTCCATGGTTGTTCTCAAAATCTTATCACTGCAGTGAGTTGGTCATACGATGATTGTTATTTATAATACTGATGAAGTGTTTGCTGTTTTAATTGTGTCCTTTTCTTTGACAGAGTGAAAAACAACCATATGGATCTGATCCGGAAGAAAGTGGGAAACCCTGCAGTAAACATTGCTATCTCAGAGTATGGCTTTTATGCTTAACTATGAGTGATGCAGAGCATTTCTTTTTCTTATGTTCAAATTTACATTCAGCGCATATAAAATTTTCTATTGTGTGCTAGAAATGTGCCACTTAGACTAAAAGGAAAATTTTATGAGATGGTGATGAGATCTGTATTGCTCGATGGCATAGAATGTTGGCCTTTAAAAGAGAAGCATAAAACAAAGTTAAGTGTTGCCGAGATGAGAATGCTTAGGTGGACGAGTGGCTTGACACTTAGTGACAAAATATGAAATGAATATATCTGTGATAAGGTTTGTGTAGCTCTAGTGGTGGACAAAATTAGAGAGTTGTCTTAGATGGTTTGGTCAGATTAAACGACCATCTGATGATCTGGTTAGGAGAGTTGATGTTCTAGATTTGACTTATGTTAAAGATGGCAGATGTAGACCTAGAATGACTTGGGCATATTTTATAAAATATGATCTTATTTTATTAGAATTAAATGAAAATACAAATGCAATGGGGAAGAAAGGATTCATTTAGCCGACCACACTTTGTGCGATAAAGACTTTTTGTTATTGTTGTTGTTGCAGGTAAAATTTCCTGGATATTCTTAGCTTGTATGAGTTGATTTGTGCAATAATATTTCATGAATATCATCCTATGTTTGTTGAAGTACATAACACTTATATATTGAGATGTGGGGCATGCATGGGGAGCTAGACCATCCTTGGGACGGAATTGCAGCGCCCCCCTCCCCCACTCCTATCTGTCTACTATATTTGTGTGCGTTTGCTGGTTTAGGGTTATTCTTATTTTTGGGTTATAGATTTCTTCATGCAGGCATCTTCCCTTGCTAGGTCTGTATCTGAGATAGGTGGTGCTTTGATTGTATCATGCTCCGAGATGGTGTTTATTTCCTCGGCTCCCTCCTGTTGGACACGTCGACCAACCGCGAGCAGGAATTACCGCCCTCTTCCCATTCCCTCCCATCTATGTATTATATATTTTTTTCTTTGCTAAAATATGGTTATTCTTGTTTTTGGCTTTTAGATTTTTACATGCATCTTCCCTTGCTAGTTGTATTCGAGATAGGTGGTGCTCCGATTATATCCTGCTTCAAGATGGTGTTTATCTCTTCGACTCCTCCATTTCCTTTCTCCCTGCCTCTTGCCGCTGACCATTTCTCCTCTGTTTCCTAACCCAACCACTGCCCACTTCTTCCCTGTTTCTTGAACTAGCCGTCGCCCCCTTTTCATCCCATTTTCTGACCTAGAAGCGAGTCGCTCGCTCCTTGGGCCCCTCTTTCCCCGTCCCAGACATCAGGCACCCACAACTTTCCTTCCTCTTCCAGCCATCTAAACCTTACCCTCTCTCAATTCATCCCTCAACCACAGCACCAAAACCACTGCTATCCCCAGATCTTCCTACTCGGGCTTAGTTGGATATTGTTGTTATTGTGTTTTCGAGCCCCTTTTGATTTTTGATTGTATATGATTTTTTTTAGCAATAGTATTTGTATCTAATTTGTTGTTGGACTAATTTCGATATCATTTGATATCAAAGCTAGCCTGATCCTAATTCTATCCTAGGTTTTCCTAGCATCCACCTTACCCTTCGATCATTTTTTTTATTCTCAACCACTCCTTCGAAACCCAAATCCTAATTATGTCACCACGAAGATACATGCTGGAAACTACAGGTAGAGGTAATGAGGGGTATAACACAGTGGTGGCGTTAGTTTCAAGGTCCACCTTCATTTAGTCAATTTTGGATGCTCTTGTGGCACTGACATTAGTCCTACTAGAGGGAACTAAGGAGAATGAGATATCGACACCATGATGGCCACTATGACAGGACTTCCAGGATATCATGATCGACAATCTTCTAGGGGGATTAACACCACTGAGGGACATTCAACACACCATAGATCTCATACTAGGATCAATATTATCGAATCGACATGACCTACAGATTGAAAACCTGTGGAGTACGAGGAGTTGCAGCGACAGGTAGAGGATCGCATTGAAGAGGGTTGATTAGAGAGAGTACCAGTCTATGTGTTGTTCCCATCCTAATGTTACCTAATAAGGACGGTTCATGATTAATGAGCATTGATAGTAGGTCCATCAACAAGATTACCATCAAGTACGGATTTTTCATACCTCACCTGGAAGATCTCTTGGGCCAGTTTCACGAAGCCACCATCTTTTTCAAGGTTGATTTATGCAGTTGGTTTCACCAAATCCAGATGAGACCAGGAGAAGAGTGGAAGATCACATTCAAGACATGAGATGGTTTATACGAGTGGACTGTTATGCCCTTCAGCTTGATGTGCACAATACTTTTATGTGGTTGATGAATCAGGTATTCCAGGTTCACATTGAGAAATTTTGGTCTATTTTGATGACATTCTAGTGTATAACCGATCTGAGGAGGAATCCTTACAACAAATGAGGGCAGTGTTCGCGGTATTTCCTAGAGAAATTATATGCCTATCTAAAGAAGTGTCACTTCATGATAGTGTAGGTATGCTTTTTGGGTTATATTGTGTCTAGTACAAACATTCAGATGGATCCGACAAAAATTAAGGCCATTGTGAGTTGGATCGCACCACATTTGTTCACCGAGCTGAGGTAGTTATGGGACTAGCGTCTTTTTATAGGTTATTCATTAGGAGCTTCAGTACCATCATCGCCCCACCGACAGATCTTTATAAGAGAGATAAATTCCAGTGGACAAAGGTAACTCAGAATGGTTTCAATGTGCTCAAGGAGAAGGTGACCCAAGCACCAATTTTGGCACTCCTGAACTTCCACTAGCTGTTCAAGGTAGAGTGAAACATCCGACATGGGGATAGCAATTGTGTTGAGCCAGAGCGGTCACCCCATTGCTTTTTTTGGTGAGAAATTGAATGATTCCAAAGGAAATACTTGTGTACGACTATGAGTTTTATGTTATTGTGCGAGCTCTTGAGCACTGTAGCCATTACCTGCTGAAAGTGAGTTCATGCTATTCACGGAGCACGAAACTTTGAAATTCTTGAACAAATAGAGTAAATTGAAGAGCCAACACACAACTTGGGCAGAGTTCTTGACATTGTTCTAATTTGTGCTTAAGCACAAGGCAGGGAGTCAGAACCCTGTAGTAGATGCGTTGAGCTACCGTCACTTGCTGATCATTGCGATGTAGGCTTGCCTCATGGGTTTGAGGTAGTATAGGAGCTTTACTAGACAAACAAGGATTTTGGGAAAATCTAGGAGCAGTGTCAGGATAGGCCTATCGGGTAATATTACAGAGCTGATGGATACTTGTTCTACCAGGGTAAACTGTGCATTCCTAGATTTTCGTTGAGGGAATCCAAATGTTCAGGAAAGCATCAGTGGAGTATTTACCAGGCATTTGGGCAGGGAAAAGGCTCTCACACCCGTGAGAGAACACTTCTTTTGACCACGATTAGTGAGAGATGTAGAGCGACGCATCAGACAATGCTGGATTTGCCATGTAGCCAAAACTTGGGGGCAAAATGTAAGCATACACCTTATTACCAGTACCAGAGGTAGCATGGGTGGACATTAGCATGGACTTTGTGGTGGAACTTCTAAGGACATAGTGGTACAAGGACTCAACCATGGTCATGATAGATTGATTCTCGAAGATGAGACATTTCGTATCATGCCACCAGACACTGGATGCGTTGCTTGTCGCTGACTTATATTTCAAGGAGATTGTGAGACAGTTCGAGATACCCGTGACCATCACTTCAAATAGGGATGCTAAGTTTCTGAGTCACTTCTAAAGGACTCTGTGGGGGGAAAAGTAGGCATTAAGCTCCAATTCAGTTATGTAGCTCAGCCCCAGACAAATGAAACTCTGAGGTAGTAACCATGAGCATTGTAAATCTGATGATATGCTTTGTTGAAAAGAATATCAAGCAGTGAGACTTGATTCTAGCTCATGTCCAGTTTGCGTACAGCTGATCTGTGAGTCAAACTACGGGTCACACCCATTTGAGATTGTGTACGGGAGTAACCTACTTACTCCACTTGAATTAGTACCACTCCTACCGACGTCAGAGATTAGTGCTGATGCCAAGGAATAGGTGCACGAGATTCAGAAACTCTACGAAGAGGTGAAAAAAGAGATCACCATGCAAAGTTGTAAGGATTAGGCACACAGACGAACAACACAAGAAAAATTGTGCCATTTAAAGAAGGAGATCTGGTGTGGACTAGGTTGAAGAAAGAGAGATTCCCGGTAGAAGCATTCATAATACTCAAACCCAGAGCTGACTAATCTTTCAGAATACACTGGAAGCTAAATTATAATGCCTATGATATTGACCTGCCAGGCGACGACAATGTTTTTTTCACGTTCAATGTCGCTGTCCTCACACTTTACTACGACGAGCCATAAGCTTCAACGGATGAATTCTAAGCTCCCCCAACCCCAACGAACTGATGTTGAGTGTGCTTGGGGGCTAAAACATGCGGTTTAGCCTTAGTAGGAGCCCGATTCAGCAAGGAGGATGGGCTGGTTGGCCAATCTTGGGTGAGAATTACCGCCCTCTTTTTCGCCCATCCCTCGTATCTATTTAATATATATTTGTGTGTTTGCTGAGTTAGGGTTATTCTTGTTTTTGGTTTTGAAATTTCTGCCAATAGGTATCTTCCCTTACTAAGGCTATATATCCTTGGACAGGTGGTGCTCCGTGTATTCAGCTTTGAGGTGGTGTTTATCTCCTTGACTCCCTTTCTGTTTTCTTTCTCAATGCCCCTTGTTGTCTGCCACTTCTTCTCAGTTTCTTGACCCATTTGCTACCTACTTCTTTCCTGTTTCTTGACCTAGCCGCCGCCCTCTTATCCTAATTGTTGATACAACCGCCAGTCCCTTAATACCTTCTTTCCCTATCCCTGCCATCAGACACCCACAACTTTCCTTCCTCTTCCAACCATCTAAACCTTACCCTCTCTCACTTCAGCCCTCAAGCACAACGCCCACACCACATTGTCCCCAAATCTTCTTACACGACCCTAGTCGTATTTTGCCTAATAATTTGTTTTCTAGTCTTTTTTGATTTCTGATTGTAATCCAATTTGTTTTGAGCAATTACTATAAATATCAAACCATCAATTGATGCTAGAGTTAACCCAAACAACAATAGAAAAACCAAATATTATTATTGCAATTCTAATTAGGCGGTTACAACTCACACGCTGAAAGGAAAATTACAACAAATACTACACGATCTCACACTAGGGCTTGATCCATGTTTGGTGGAGGTCGGTAGGTAGTTGAAATAGGTTGGGGGTGGTTGGGACAACAAAAGGAGGGGCTGGAATCTCATTGGTAGCGAATCAGAGGGCTAGAACGGAGGTGCGAGGCGTGATGGGAAATGCTAGAACAACTAGGGCTCGATCTACTTTCCCCTCTCTCGATTTCCCCTCCTTTCTCCAGATTCTCCTTTTCCTCATGGCATCAGCTCGACAGACCCTTGCTACAGTGCAAGGGGCGCAGGCGGCAACCATGCGGCTAGTTAAGAGCTGCAGGCTGCAATTCGAGGTTTCAAGGCAATTATGGTAAGTGTGATTCTCTCTTTCATGATATGCTAAGCATTTCTTCCCTTTGTCACGTTTCAGTTTTGACGTTTACTTAGCATCAACCGTGATTTGTGAGTTTCCATAAGGTCTTTGACATGAAATCAGTGAAGTGGAAGGGAGGATTTAGGTGTTAGGAACATTTCGGGAGAAAAATTAGGCGGATTAGATGGGTGGATTTCTGTCGAGATGTACATTTGAGGTATGTGTTGGCAATTAAGGCATGCTTTTTTTAAAGCACGATATGATCTATGATTTCATGAATTTCTAAGATGCTTATGAATTCTTAGATTATTTTTACGAGCGGCGAGCTCAAGACGAGCATGTGAGAACTCGTCATAGGGCTGCTCTGTCAAGTCATGTGAAATAATCTTGTGCTCGTTTAAGAAAAAAGCTTTCTGTATGTTTATTTCTTACATATTATAGATGAATATCTGTTTGGAATGTTTGAATGTCAGTTCTCTTATGATACATGTGATGCTACTATGTTATGATGGATATGGATATGTTATGAAACAATTGCCTACATGTATTCATTTACCATGATTCATGAGTGTTTGCTACATGTTTTATGCTTTAAGAAATGTCATAATGATTGTTGTGGATAGACTATTATATGAATGCTTACAAGTGCATTATGCAGAGATGTCGTATTCCCGACTCTTGGTGTTTAGACGATGATGAAATTCTAGAACCGTTTTAATCAAAGATGACAAAACGTAGGAATCCGTTGGTATCAGAGGGGTAATTGATAACTGCTATGTTAGGGTGCTTAAATTTTATCAATAGTTTATATGACATTTGAGGTAGGGTGACGACTCATGATGACATGATATGAAAATAGTTGAGGCCAATATATTTATGAGTGACATTATTATAAAATAATATCTATAAAATGACATTGCAATAATTTAATATGATAAATAGCTTATGAATGTGATTGATTATACTTATGATTTCATGCTTACGACTATAAATGTTTTACATAGCTGTCTTGATTTCTATACTACCCACTTTCTTTTCATGTTCTATACGATTCTAGAATTGTGTGACTTGTGTGTAGATATGTACAGTTTCATATGAGCATGCAAGTTTTTTTTTCATGCATAAAATCTTATTTTAGCCTTCTTTATTCTGTTGAACTCGTTGTTATTGCTCAACGTTGTTTCCTTCCAGGCAGGAGCAATGAGTATCGGGATGAGTAGCTAGGTGCAATTTATACAACTTTTGCATTGTATATTCTGGAAGCTTGTACAGATATTTTGGGTACATACTATTATTTATTTCGGATTCAACTGTTCTTTATAGTTTTTCATGTCTTGAGGGTATGATTTTCTACACTTCTGAGTATGTATATGAATGAATTATGTAATACAATGTATTACATACGCTCGCGATAATTTAGTTAGACCAGTTCATCATCCATTGAGTCCTAATTTTACAAGTCATGATGGTGTTGGTGAGAATTTAGTTTAGCCGAATTGTCTGTCACATCTCAACTGACTCTAAAAATGGAGGCTAGTTGGGGTGTGACAGTAGCACCCAATCCTTTGGATATAACACTTTAAGAGAGAAGAACAAATGTTGGCGGCTCTCATAAACAAAACATACAAAAAACTAACACTAATATATTAGAATATAAATATATAGTAATTGGATAGTGAGTAGTGCGCCCCCTTTATGTGAAAGAGCTGGCACTCTTCTTTGGAAGAGTCGACTGACTCTCTTACAGTTTGGACTTAGTTGATGCAAGTAGTGTCCAATTTTTGCTTCGCTCCAAAATACACGAGACACGACTCTCGTCTCTTGCGTCAGCCTTTTTGGGCTTCAACATTAGTCTCCTATGGTTGGGAGAGCTTCGACCTCATCCTTCAAAGTTGTTCTCTCCTCATAGTAGTCAGTTTGGTCTTGTTGAACATAGTGGAAAGATTGTAATCTTCTGGTAAGTTTTTTTTTTGTAGGAATTGCAATTCCAAAACACATTTTGATAAAATAAGTATCCTTCCTCTTTTAACACAACCTGAGCTGGAATTGTATATAGTCTTAGATTATTCACAAGAAAGCTCTCGAGCCATTAAATCTATAACTTTTCTCTTCTACTTCTCGTACTTGGCTTGGTGTATCTGATAAACAAATATGTCAGGAGAAATCTACTCAAGAACGAAAACTTTTGTAGGGTGAACTATACTGAAGTATAATCACTTAGGAGAGACCTTTTTTTCTGTATCTGAATGAACTTGAATCCCGCTATAGGATGTTCTTTCCCGCTAAGCTCCAAAGATAATTTCCATCCCTCATGTCTGATCATCTGTCTGTGGGCACACTGCTGAATTGATTGTTCTGCCTAAGTAACTACATATGGTTTTCCAGAAGTAGTTCAAAAACATTTCATCCCTGATATATTAGACCTCTCTCAACATGGACAACTCAAGTCGTAGGCTATATATTTGAAAATTCTAAAATCCTATTATCTAAAGTTTCCTTGTGTCTGGTATCAACTCCTAAAAGTCATGGCCCTTTCGGTTATCCAATGTCAATCCTGTTGATGCTTATTCAAATGCTTGCAAAAATGTACTTTAAGGCATCGCAACCTCATACTCTGCATGAATGCCCATTGCTTTAGACTCACTATTTTCTAGAACAGTTACTGCCAACTCAGCTGAAATCTCTTTCATTGGTTCAACTGAAATCTCTCATGGGTTCAACTGGAATTGATGGTGTCTCTTCCTTGTTTGTTGCTAGCTAATACACTTTTGTGTCCTCACTATATTCTGGGTCTACTGTGTCACTGTCAATTTCTTCAACTGCCTCCTGATCCAAGAAAAAGATTATTCCCTTATGTGATTTGATTCAATATGCTCAAATCTGTGACAATTGAAACACTTTTTGGCTAGCGTAGATTTAAGAACACTGGTTTGCTCTACTTGTTATCTAGCTTGGTATCAGTTTCTCCTCAAACGGTGTTGGCTTGGATATTCCCTTGGGTGTACTTTGACTATAAGATCCTGGGGTTGAACCTTGCCTTTAACATATGGTGGTCGCCCAATGGTATTGTCTCTCAACTTTTGTATATGGGGTTTGAACATTTGGTCTGTAGTGAACTAATAGGTACTGACGCTGCATCTCCTGTTTCATTATGAACTAGATAGTAATTTTAATCTTTCCTTCGTGTTGTTGAATAATCTTCAAGTTTGCCCATCATTGAAATGCACTCTTGCTTAATTAAGTGGAAGCTAGTTTCTACAATCCGTCCGGTGGGACGTCCAAACACTTAAAGACACATTTCAAGATTTAGAGTCACTTGATGAACTTGTTTGGATCCATAAATCCACCTTTACTTCAAAAATATGACTTCTCAGATATTTCAGGTTACATCTTCGAGCTAGATATTCTTTATCCCTAGAATCTACACGACAGAAGAGATTTACTGCATTCTTTTAATCTAGCAAGTCACCGTTGCAGCTACAAGTGACCCATTCAAATTACCTCCTCATGAAGGTGGCAAATCTTTGTTGTAGCTGTAGTTGGCGGATTTTCCACTATATATCCTCCCTAGAAATCCCCTGGACACATCTTTTGAATTTCTTATAAACAACATTGTGTGCATCCCATTGATCAGGCTTTTGACGATGATCTCTTGTGGCATCGCTAGGTTTTGAGTGTGGGTTGGTCAAATGAGGTGAGGGTGATATCGGGTGAGAAAAAAAAAAGTTATGTGGAGATGGGGTTGGGTATTAGTGGATGTTAAAAGCCTTAGGATATGACTAGAGTTAGACTAACTCTAAAACTAAATATTATTATAGTTAACCTGAACGACAATAGGAAAACACGACACAAGATCATACTAAGGCTCAATCCATGGGTGGTGGAGGTTGGCTAGGTGGTCGAGGAGTGGAGGTAGGTGGCTGAAATGGGTTGGGAGTGGTTCGGACGACAAAAGGAGTGGTTAGAATCATGTTGGCAGTGAAGCGGAGGACTGAAATAATGAGGGCAGCAAGTGGGGTGTCAACTAGAGCGGGGAGGCGTGAAGTGAAAAGTTGGAACAACCAGGGGATAGCAGAAAAATTGTGGGTTTGTTGTTTTCTGGATGTTGACAACGAAAGGGTGAAGTTGGGGACAACAGGACAACAAGATGAGGCTGTTCGGGATGGTGGCAGCGAGCAAGAAGGGCTGGAATGGGAAGACTGCGGTGAAAACGTCAAACGAGTGTTGTTCGGCGGGGATTCAACTATGGAGGTTGGTCGGGAGCGTCGTGGAGAAGATGTGGAAGGGGATATAGTTGATAACCTCTGCCTCTGAAGAGGGACAGCTGGGACATCACCCAATCTCTTAGATACAACTTTTGAAGCGAGAAGAACAGATACCGATACCTGTCCTAAACAAAACTCACAAAAAACTAACTTAAAATATCATGAATATTAATAGGATAACGAGGAGTGAGCTACTTGAAAGAGGCGGTTCTCTCGTTTAGAATAGCCGATTGGCTCTCCTAGTGCTTGGGCTGAATCGGTTCAAGCCGTCTCTGCCTCCTGCTTTGCTCCAAATACATGGGATAGAACTCCCATCTCCTGCGTCCTCCTTGTTGGGCCCCAATGTCTATTATGCCGATATCTTTAGTAATGGTTGAGAAAATGCCTAGAAAGGATACTCTAATTGAGTTTATTTGATGCTTGTTTTTTATTGATGGCATAGTTTTAGTTTATGGATTTTATTGAAATAAGTGAAAATTTTGATCATCGATGAAATATTTAGAAGACTAGGGTCATATAATTAGTAAAAGAAAGATTGAGAATATGATATGCAATTTTTATTTATGTTTTCTATCAATAATTATTAGTCAATATTATTAGAATAAAGTAATGGCTTATGGCTTGGTTTGTTTAAGTATCTTGAATCAATTTTGCAAAAGTATTTAACATAGGTAAGGACATTCCTTCGAAATTTATGCCTATATGGTTAAATGATCTGCCTTTGAGTGTACTGTGCGTTTGATTGTTATTATTCATGAGTGTGAGTTCTTTTCGCTGATGTTTGGAAGTAATTTAACTGGTTTTCAAATATGAATTCTCGTAGAAAATGAATGAAAGTGATTTCTTATTTCTTACGCTTACCTTCATAAAGGTGAGAAGTTTCATTTAGTAGAGCTTGGGATTCACATCCAGTTTGTTTTTTTATCAAATACCAATAAATAATATAAAAATAAAGATGGTTGAAATATTACCTTTATTATTAATATTATAAAAATAATGTAAAATTAATGACTTGATTGGCCAAATTGAAATAACTAAATTCACAAGAAAAGTGGTTTCTTGCAAAACAAACGAATATCTTTGAAACTAACTTATAGGTCTCTATTCTAACCACTTCCAAGCAATTGAACTGAAACAAGCTATTCCAAAGAAAATTTTATGGCGACAAAAAGAAAATAGTAATAATAATAAAAAAAAAAATTAATTGTAATTTTGCTTGTTGTCTAATAGGAACTTGAGCTTTAGGCAGAAGTTATGGTTAGCCATGCTGAGTATGGTAGCAATAAAAATGTTAAAATGAATGCGTGAAATAGCTATAGGGATGAGAGGAGATTATATTGGAGGGACATGAGAGCCGCATGATAAGGTAATAAATTGATGTGGTTTAGGCATGTATATTGAAGTTTAAGAAATGCATGGATAAGTTTGTTATATACAATAAATATTAAAGAATAAGGAAGAAAAATAGTAAGGCTGAATATATCATGGGTGTATGTTAAGCAGAATGATTTGCACAAAATAAAATTTTAAAGCTTTCTAGGAACAATTTTAATAGAGAATGAGGATTCATCAAGCCAACCCGGAATAGATGGATGAGGCTAATAATGATGATGATAATGAAGTTAATTAATTTCCTATAGTGTATCCTATCAAATGAATAGCAGTGGTTTGTCTGGCTATATGGGCTCATCCATTAATTGTTCTTTTGCTTATATGAAGAGTTCATGGTCTCGTACTAAATTCGGTTGCTAATTTATTCTCTAACAATTTGCAGAAAGGAGAAAAGGAGGAAGTTCCATTTCCTGTTGAAAAGGACTCGAAGCAAATTAAGAAAATGGAATCTGCTTCACCCTCTGAATCCGAAGATTCAAATCCAGATGATGATATCACAAATCTAACACCATCTACTGGGCTATGCTCTGATGTCAATAGATTGGCTATTGTTTCTTCAGAGTCAGTTGGTAATAAAACACATCATACTGTTTGTGCAATAGAGAAAATGTCCCTGATTTTCCTTTAAAAGCTTTAGTTAATGTAGGTAAGCGAAAGAACTTGAAACAGGAGAATATGGCATTGGAAAAAACTCAAACTTCTGGAAAACATGATGGTCCTGTTGATAAAAAGCAGAAAAAGATATCAGAATCAGATTTTTCTCCACCGAGTAGAGAGATAGATATGTTACATACAAATATCACCTCACGTACTGATACCAAATGCCAAGGCGGGGCTGCAAATTATGAGCTGCTTCAACACGAATCTAATGAATATCTATCTCTAACTAAAGATGATCGTGGTAATGAATATGGTACCAACATTAAGGACTCAGAAGTAAATAGGAAGACTGAAGTTTCCCTTTCAAAGAGCTTTTCCAGTTTCAGCAGGGAGCAGACCTGTGGTTGGAGTGTAATTGAGAAAGATCTTTATCTAAAGGGCATAGAAATATTTGGGAAGAACAGGTGCTTCATTTCTATCTATGAATATCATGTTGGTTGCTATCACAGTAAAACAATTAGTTTAACAAATCTATATCAATTTTTAAACAATTCTCTTATATTAATGTTTTGCGGTATCTTTGAAGTGGATGACACAAATATCTGTGCAGTGAACAGTTTGTCTCATGTATATGCTTTTACAGTAAATATTCTATAATTTCTCCAAGAAAGAAAAGATCATTCAGTACAAATGTTTTATAGTTAGTTACGTTTTTGAAATTAAAGCTGGTTTGACTCGTATAGATTGTTGTACTAAAGCAATATGAGGGATTGGAACTGAATTGAAATGATCTGTATAACTCCATGAATGATAATTAAATTATAGTTTTGAAATTGTTTGCCGATCACATTGTTGCTATTATTTGTTGGTATACTCATGCGGACATTGACACAGCTCATTCTTTTTTTTTCCCCTTGCTTTTTGCTCTGCAGTTGCCTTATCGCCAGAAACCTACTTTCAGGGCTAAAGACATGCATTGAGGTGTCAAAATACATGTTCAATGATGGGGCATCATTGCAGACCAGACCTTTATCAAGTAGTTCGTGCATGGAAGATAGTGGAAGATGTGATCATGCTGTAACAGTGCGTTATAATTCTTTCTTATTATTTTTATCCCTATTTTCTTAAAGTCCAAAATCATAATTGCAAACTGCTGAGCCCTTTATTTATTTAATACGTGCAACTTAAGAGCTTGCTTGACTGGAAGAATTAGGTATGTGCAGCTATTAGTTAATGAAGAATATGAGTTTNACTATTTTCTTAAAGTCCAAAATCATAATTGCAAACTGCTGAGCCCTTTATTTATTTAATACATGCAACTTAAGAGCTTGCTTGACTGGAAGAATTAGGTATGTGCAGCTATTAGTTAATGAAGAATATGAGTTTAAAAAATATTTATCAAATAACAAATTTTAGTCCATGTCAATTCCTGCTTAATTGAAGCAAGCTCTGCCGTTCAAAATGCAAGGTAAATATTACGTGAGAAATTCTTATGGTCCTGCTAGCTCTTGAGTGGCCATTTGTTTCTTTTTTTTTTTTTTTTTTTTGAGAAGTGAGGGGCCATTTGTTCGTCTGCATATTAGTTGCAAGGTTAAAAGCTTACACGTAATTA
>JXCR01135088.1:17655-28689 GCA_002079205.1 Phalaenopsis hybrid cultivar
AAAAAATATATATCTTGCAAGTTAGCTTTTGTACAATCAATAATATAAATATATACTAATAAACAAATTTATNTGCTTTTGTACAATCAATAATATAAATATATACTAATAAACTAATTTATTAAAATAAAATATAAGAATGAATTACATTAAATTAATTAGCATACTCATCAATACAACTTAAATAAATTGAAGAAAAAATAAATAGCAAAAAAAAAAAAATTATGAATACTTATATGGAGAAGAATTATTTCGTAAGGCACAGGTGTACATTAAATCCTCACAATGGTTGCATCACTTTTTTTTCATTGAAAGTAAAATAATTTGCTACAACTAAAAAAGTCAATGAGGAATAAGATGCATTGATTTCATTGAGGGAAGAAAAATATAATATAATTTCCCAAATTTTATGACCATTAATATTGACAACATTCATTTAGATTGAATGCATATATTGTTAGGGACAAGAAACTTGATAACNAGTGTACATCAAATCCTCACAATGGTTGCATCACTTTTTTTGCATTGAAAGTAAAATAATTTGCTACAACTAAAAAAATCAATGAGGAATAAGATGCATCGATTTCATTGAGGGAAGAAAAATATAATATAATTTCCCAAATTATATGACCATTAATATTGACAACATTCATTTAGATTGAATGCATATATTGTTAGGGACAAGAAACTTGATAACAACTCTTTCAAAAAAATATTATATTTATTTCATTTTTGGGTTGCCAACACTATAAGAATTAAGAAAATTCTTGGGTAGAGATAGAAGTGTATTTTAGGAAACTATGAATAATAAAAAATGGGTATGAACAAGTCAGAATTGTGGAACGGAAAAGGACGGGCTGAAGCCATGTGGCTACTGAGTGCTAAGCGAACCGTAATCCATAGATGTGAAAAGATTAAATTTATATATAATATTATATAATTAATATGGATTATATGATTAATTANAAATTGTGGAACGGAAAAGGACGGGTTGAAGCCATGTGGCTACTGAGTGCTAAGCGAACCATAATCCATAGATGTGAAAAGATTAAATTTATATATAATATTATATAATTAATATGGATTATATGATTAATTAATATATATTATAT
This sequence comes from Phalaenopsis hybrid cultivar, assembly GCA_002079205.1. NCBI lineage: Eukaryota > Viridiplantae > Streptophyta > Magnoliopsida > Asparagales > Orchidaceae > Phalaenopsis > Phalaenopsis hybrid cultivar. Next base: position 18,768 of record JXCR01135088.1, read on the forward strand.
GTTTATATAATGATTAATTAATTTATGTTAAAAAAATATGATGGATTAAATATGTTGGATAATGATGTAATAATCATTAAATATGGTCAAATAATAAATATATATTAATAAAATTATTATTTAATTAATAATTAATTCTAAAATTTATTAAGATCATAATTTCTTTCTATTAAATCTANTAAAGTTGGTCAAATAATAAATATATATATCAATTAAATTATTATTTAATTAATAATTAATTCTAAAATTTATTAAGATCATAATTTCTTTCTATTAAATCTATTATTTTATAAGTAATAATTAATCAAATTTTATTCAAACAAAATATCATATATGATACGAGTTATCATTGAGCTTATAATTAAACATTTAACAAATTACTAGTTGAATAACTAGCAAGTTTGTTCGTGAATGTAAATAAACATGTTAGACCAAGTTCATGCTTAGTTCATTTAACTTTCTAGCTTTTAAAAGACGATCAAGCTTGTTTATTTATTAATTTAAATCAACATGATCAAATATTAATCAAGTCGAGTTTAAGTTGCTTATCAGTGCATTGGTTCATTAACCCTACGCATTTGTACTGCATTTTTGTAGCAAAATATCCAATGAATACGCACTTGAGAGCTCTTGATTTCAATTTTCTTTTATATTATTGTTGGATATGAATGAACATAAACAATGCATTCAGAACATTTAAGTGGGATTTTTGAGAAGTTGTTATAGGAAAGAATTCTACCAAATAATTTAGTGAATTTTTGGAATCAATTGCTTTGAAGAGCATTTTAATCATTAAATAGGTCATTATTAGATTAGCTTCTCCCTAAGACTGTTTTGGCTTTTGATTGTGGAGATTTTCCCTAGTCACCTCCAAAAGGCATCAATTTTTTTTTCTTGCTAGTCCTTTTTATTGTTGAGTGTCAAAGCAAGAAGCTTAATGGTTTCCTTCTATTTGAAAGAAGGATGCTGATGTGATTAAAATAGCACGAGTATTATCATTTAGCAGAAAATTCTAAAAACCTCTAACAAATATAGGGAGTATAGTGCTAGTATCAGATTTTTGTTTGATTAAATATATCCAAATCATTTGAGTGTAACATTAATAAACGTGATAAAATTAGTTGCTCTAGAGTAGTTAGGGATTTCATAGTGTCTCTATATATCAGAATGAATCAATACAAAAGGGCTAGACGATCTATTTGTGCTTTGAAGAAATGAAACACGATCATGTATAATAATTTCACAATTTTTATGCTGAAGTATACAATGTTTGTATTTATGTAAAGAGAAGAATATATTGAATTGTTAAAAGGATGCCCTAATCTATAAAGATGTTTCTAGATGAAGTTGATGAGGTGAGAGGTAAAGAAGTATGAGAGCTAATCTTTGTCCTCAATAAGGTATAATCCATTATGGAATTCAATATATAAAGTATGAAAAATGAAAGAGAAGCATGAGGAATGAGACCTAATTAAAAATTAATTTCACTTGAATCTTTCTAAATAAGAAAACTTAAGATCAATCCAATGCTTAATGTCAGAAAGTATTAGTAAAAATTGTTTTCAATATAGAATTCATAAATTCTGAAATTAATATTTTTCTAAAAATCCAAAGTTTTGAAAAATTTCAATTAAGTTTGAATTAAATAGAAAATCAATATTCATAAATTTAATACTAAATGTTCTGATATCTTAGATGTCATCCAACATACTAGAAATTCTTCTAATTTGGATTATAACATTTCTAAAATAAAATTTTAGGTGATCTGAAAGAAACCCACAACCACAAGTTAACAATTTTAGTTTTAAAAGTTATAGCGTTACTTGATAACAAGTAACATTTAAGTTTGGGGGATTTTGATACACAAAAAATGACTACTTTTTCATATACATTTTTATGCTTATTTTTAATGATATTATACTTTAAATGAATGTATTTTGCATGTTTTTAGCTCATGTTCCGAACACGAACAATTTTTTTAAACTCAAATTATAAATGAACCAAACACGAACACCTCTTTGTTCGCTGGTGTTCAACTCGTTTTAGCTCGAAATAAGAAAAATCATATAATTATTTATATAATAATATATTATATATATATTATTTATATAATAATATATTTTATATATTTATATCTAAGTTTAAATCATAACAGTTCGTATGGAAATTTAGTTGTCTTTTTTTGCATAGATTTAAATTGATTTGAATCCTACACTCTACGTCAATTTTTTCCAATCAATTTTAACGAGCCAATTTCGAGTCGAACACGAACAAGAATATTTAAATCAAGTCGAACACGAACACACTGTTCACGAGCGAATTTTGAACACAAGCCGATTTTAAACACGAGTAATTTCGAACTAGCCGAACATCAGCCAAGCCTGACCCTATCTTTACAGCCCTAACCTCGTCTTTATAGCACTTTCGTGTTTATAAATTACTTGTCGGAATTAAAAACCATCTGTTCTATTTAATTTTGAAAATTAGTCTCAAGCACATTAAATTTCCTTGATGAGGGACCTGGATCGAGTAAATGGATATTTGGATATTTAACAAGCATTGGCTTTATGTGGAGTGGAATTTGATAGTAATATTATTTGTGTTGGCTATTGATTATTTGACGATTTGTTGTGGTAAATATAGATAATATTAATTTTGATGTCTCTTTCCTTTAACACTATACTAATCGGAAACATTTCTGAAATTCTCAGAGTGATTTATTTGCCTGTTGATGATCCTTAGGCATCTTCTTATTGTATTTTGAAGTCTAGTTGTGCCTGCAAAAGAATTTCAGCGGCAGTGAATGGGCTTCTCCAGTTAGAAACGTACTCTTTCTCTCTCTTATTTCCTTCGATCTAGGCACTTGGACTTGATGCATTCTTATTAATGTCTCAATGAATGGACTGCACAAGAAGACTTCTCACCAATTTACTCCACTGAAATTTGATACAACTTTTTTGTGAAGCCAAATGAAATTCTGGAATCTTTTTTTCTGGGACCGGGGGATGGGGGTGGGAGGAAATGCATTTTATCGTCTTTTGCCTGAATGTCATCTCCTCGTTAGATGCTACACAATGAAAACTTATGATTTTTTTTTTGTTATTACTTTTTCTTCCTAGAATATCTTCCCATGCACATTGTCTTTCATTTTTGCGGTCAGTTGGCTCAACCCAAAAACAAGAAGATGAATTCTTGATGGTCAAACATTCTCTCCTACGAGTGAATTCTCCCTTTGCATTTTGAGTGATCTAGCTTCATTACTTTCTTGAGCTCAATGGTTTCATTTGATAGGCTTGCGCATTTTTCTATTTCTTCTGTAAATTTTTTTCGATTTCTATTTTATAAACCACAATTTGTATTCTATTTTTAAAAAAGAGTTTTTCTAACTCTAACACTGTAGCAGAGAAAAATCTGGATATTTTTTTTCATCCAAATGACAATTTTTTATCAAGTGTTCTTTTCTATCATAAGATAGAAAAGAAGCCATCGATCTTTTCATTGACCCCAAATTGAGATTGATATACTTGATTGATTCTAGTCCTGCTAAAACTATATGTGTTCTGTTGAGGACAAGTGACGCCCATGGTATATAGCGAAGTTTTTTCAAGAATGCTGTTTTTTAAACTTGTTCAATACTCGATACCCCATGTTTTTATGATAAAAATAATTTTCATTTATTTCATTGTTTAACTAATCAAAATACTTTACCCAATAAGATCAAAAAAAGAAAAAAAAAAGGCTTCTTTTCTAACATGACTGTCGGCAGCTGTGGAGATGGTTCGCTTGATGAACCACAATCTGCGGGTGATGGTTATCAGTGTGGAAACATGAAGCTCCTCTTAAAGCAGCAACAGAGAGTAAGGCTGCTTATATATACCTCTATATATTTATGTATTGCATAATAGTTTTTTTTCTGCTTGTACTGATTTTAAATTTTTGCAACCTGCACCTTAATTACAGATTTTGTTATCGAGATCTGATGTTGCTGGATGGGGTGCTTTTATAAGGGTACGAAGTTTGCAATATCACTTTAATTCAATTACCTTTTATCATGTTTGTAACAATTATATGTCACCTCAGAACCCTGTTAACAAAAATGATTATCTTGGAGAATACACTGGCGAATTAATCTCCCACAAGGAAGCAGACAAACGTGGGAAGATATATGATAGGGCGAACTCATCTTTTCTCTTTGATTTAAATGATCAGGTGTGCTCATGGTTGGGTGCAAATCTCTCTTCCTCTCATACACATAGATACAAAAAGGAAAAAATTAAGTTTTTATATGCATAGCTTTTTTTGCCAATTTACAATTTAGGGGCAGTTACATACATACCACCCAATTGCTATGTATTTACATATGCAACACTTAAATTTTAAATTTTACATTTATATCATATAAAAATTATCAACGTTTGAAGTTTTAAAAAGTGAAATACACCTTTTCATGCATAAATAACATGGTATGTATGTAAAAATTATAGTTTAAATGTTAGGTAAAAAGATAGGAATTGGGTGGTATGTATGTGTATCTTCCTACAATTTATTGAGCAATTGGTTTTGATAAATTAAGATCTGATATTTGTTTCTCTTTTGATGTTGAATCATTCTGCTTAAACTTTCATGCTTGTAGTTTGTATTGGATGCTTATCGTAAGGGTGACAAGTTGAAGTTCGCAAATCATTCATCCAACCCAAATTGCTATGCCAAGGTATGTTGCAAAACAAATGCTTTTTTATTTAATAATGCCATATTTGATGTTTGGTTCAAACAGCGATTTCCATTTTTTGCTCATTTTAAGTGTGAAAAACAAAGTCAATATTTCCATCAAATGAGAAATAATTTCACTTAATGTCAATAATATATCCGTGATAGGGTTGGTGTAACTCCTGTGACGGACAAAATTAGAAAAATTCGTCTTTGATGGTTTTGTCATAGTAAGCGTCGACCATTTGATGATCCGATTAGGAGAGTAGATGTTATGTTAAGAAAGGCAGAGGTAGAGCTAGGAAGAGTTGGGCTTATTGTATAAAAAATGATCTTAATTTATTAGAACTGAATGAAAATATGACACTAAATAGGACGCAATAGAGAAAAATGATTCATGTAGCTGTCCCCACATAGTGGGATTAAGGCTTTATTGTTGTTGTTGTAATGTCTCCTTAACCAAACAAGAGATGAAGCTAATTTCAATACACTTCACTATCTTCATTTAATTGTAATTTCTAATTCCTTCNGACTTTCTGTGAAGTTTTCAGTATTTGACTTTAGTGTGATAATCCTACTTGTAGTAGTTGCACCAAAAAATTTCTTTGAAAAAAAAAATTCTCTCATAGAGAAAGTTCTATAATAAAAAGTTTCTTAACTTGGGATTCAACAGTTGTCATAAAACATATCTAAATGACCAGATCATTGATTATTATTTTTTTTTGTCCTTGTACACAAGATATTACTTCATTTAGAGATTTTTTTTCCTTGAGTTTTGGATTTAAATTTGGTGGAGTCGGAAACTCAGATTTTCTCACTCAAATTTATAAAAGATCACCACATTTCAAGTCACGACTTCTTGAGATTTTGCTAGTTTTCCAACCCTAACCAACAATTCTTCATGACATTAAAGTATTCAATGATATGATTTGAATTTGGTGGAGTGGGAAACTCGGATTTTCTCACTCAAATTTATAAAAGATCACCACATTTCAAGTCCTTGAGATTTTGCTAGTTTTCCAACTCTAACCAACAAGTCTTCATGAAATTAAAGTATTCAATGATACGAAGGTTATCTTGTTTTGTGGTGGTGAGTTTTATCTTGATTTCATAGATGAGTGCAATATCTTCACTTATGANGCTCAAATTTATAAAAGATCACCACATTTCAAGTCCTTGAGATTTTGCTAGTTTTCCAACCCTAACCAACAAGTTTTCATGAAATTAAAGTATTCAATGATATGAAGGTTATCTTGTTTTGTGGTGGTGAGTTTTATCTTGATTTCATAGATGAGTGCAATATCTTCACTTATGAGTAAGTTTATTTAATTGCATACCCGGTGAAGAGAAATATAAAAGGCTCATTGACCTTAGGTAACATGGTGTTTTTATTATCATGTCATGATTATGAAATTAGTTTCTTCTTAAAATAAAAGCTTTGGGACGTTTGGTTTCGGAGGAAGATTCAGAAGATTTTATATTATTTTTTCTTTTTATTTAGAAATTTCTTCATGATTTGAAATGATCTAAGGTAGTTTCTTGTTCTAGCAATAAGTTGATAAGATGCTTGAAACATCTGAATTTTTATTTTGATTTGGTTTTCTCCATTAATCATGATCGACTCTTTTGAAGGGAAGGCAAAAAGCGCATACATATTGAATGAGCATTTAGTAAGGGTGATATTATTGAAAGTGTAAATCCTTACTTTGAAGAGTAAAAACAAAGCCCAGAAGAAACACCTTAACTTTTCCACCATATTATGTATAAAATAAATAATGGGAAAAAAAATCTCTTAATTCATATTACATTCTTTGTAAAAGAGGGGAGTTATACATGCATCTTCAAGTGGTATTAAAAATTAAGAATAAATCAAAAAATAAAAAAAGAGAAACAATTAGTGNAGTGATATTATTGAAAGTGTAAATCCTTACTTTAAAGAGTAAAAACAAAGCCCAGAAGAAACACCTTAACTTTTCCACCATATTATGTAGAAAATAAATAATGTGAAAAAAATCTCTTAATTCATATTACATTCTTTGTAAAAGAGGGGAGGTATACATGCATCTTCAAGTGGTATTAAAAATTAAGAATAAATCAAAAAATAAAAAAAGAGAAACAATTAGTGGCCAACAATCCTATAAGAAAGCACAAATTGCAATATGAGGGCTGCCTATCTAGGGTTGTCAAAAAAGCTCGTTGTTCGCAAACCAACTTAACTGGGACAATCTTGTCCATGTGGATAACTATATAAAATTCATGGAATACACTTAATATATCTGTATAGTGATTCCATTAGAAACTGGAAGTAAGGTAATGAGATGCGATGAGTTGAACAATAAATTAACCTCATTTATCATGTGTGTTTGTGTTTGTATTTTATGTTTGTTTTTGTTTTACAGCTTTATATAGGACTTGAAGAACCTTTTTATATTCCTATGTTGATACCTNAGAAGTAAGGTAATGAGATGCGATGAGTTGAACGATAAATTAACCTCATTTATCATGTGTTTGTGTTTGTATTTATGTTTGTTTTTGTTTTACAGCTTTATATAGGACTTGAAGAACCTTTTTATATTCCTATGTTGATACCTGTTATGCGACTTAGACTTTTGTTTAGTCAATTTCATTCTAGCATATTTATTTTAGATTTACTTTCTGCTATATGTTTTCTATCCTGATTAATAATTATAGATTTTTTTGATAGGCATGTGCGGCAGTTAAAATTTCTAAACTATATTTCTTCCTACTTATATTTTCTGCACTTAATGTTATATATGTTTAAAAGCAAGTTTGGGGGGAGGAAGAAAAATAAATTTCAAAGTTAGTATACTTTCTTTTAGTTTAATATTATTGCAAGTATGTTTTAGGCTATATTTGTTTTCTCATGTAGTCATTCTATCCTGATTATGCATGTATATGAATTCAATAAGATGTTGTAGTAGATAGTAAACTCAATTTTTACATTGTTTTCATGGTACATTTTATAAATTGATTAAAAAATATTTAAAAATTTAAGTTTGCGGGAAGGAAGAAAAATAACTTTCAAAGTTAAACTTTATTTGTCCTTAGTAGCTTGTATTTAATTCAATATCACTTTTTAAAATGACATGTGGTATGTGGTGTTATCATTAGGATACTAAACTTCTGATTTTTAGAAATGATATAAGGGAACTTAGTAGAAAAGTTAGTAAAAAGGATGAAGCTAAAGTTAAGATATTTAGTAGAAAATATTAGGGAAATGATTTTACTATTTATATTAGGAAAAATTGAATTTTTGAAAAATTAAAAATTTTTAGAATAATACTTTTTAAGGAATTTAGATTCTATAAAAATTCTTTTTCAAAAACTAATATTAGATTTTAAGTTAAGAAAAGAAAATAAGATTTTAACTTTAGAAAAGGGATAGTGAAATTCAAATTCATTAANGATTTTTAGAATAATATTTTTTAAGGAATTTAGATTCTATAAAAATTCTTTTTCAAAAACTAATACTAGATTTTAAGTTAAGAAAAGAAAATAAGATTTTAACTTTAGAAAAGGGATAGTGAAATTCAAATTCATTAAAGATATATCCAGATATACTAATCCTCACCTTAAAAAAATAAGGATTAAAAAGATCCTAAAAGAAAAATAAAAAGAAAAAAAAGAAAAAGAAAAAGAAAGTATGAAAAATGAAAGAGAAGCATGAGGAATGAGATCTAATTAAAAATTGATTTCACTTGAATCTTTCTAAATAAGAAAACTTAAGATCAATCCAATGCTTAATGTCAGAAAGTATTAGTAAAAATTGTTTTCAATATAGAATTCATAAATTCTGAAATTAATATTTTTCTAAAAATCCAAAGTTTTGAAAAATTTCAATTAAGTTTGAATTAAATAGAAAATCAGTATTCATAAATTTAATACTAAATATTCTGATATCTTAGACGTCATCCAACATACTAGAAATTCTTCTAAGTTGGATTATAACATTTCTAAAATAAAATTTTAGGTGATCTGAAAGAAACCCACAACCACATGGTAACAATTTTAGTTTTAAAAGTTATAGCGTTACTTGATGACAAGTAACATTTAAGTTTGGGGGATTTTGATACACAAAAAATGACTACTTTTTCATATACATTTTTATGCTTATTTTTAATGATATTATACTTTAAATGAATGTATTTTGCATGTTTTTAGCTCATGTTCCGAACACGAACAATTTTTTTAAGCTCAAATTATAAATGAACCAAACACGAACACCTCTTTGTTCGCTGGTGTTCAACTCGTTTTAGCTCGAAATAAGAAAAATCATATAATTATTTATATAATAATATATTATATATATATTATTTATATAATAATATATTTTATATATTTAAATCTAAGTTTAAATCATAACAGTTCGTATGGAAATTTAGTTATCTTTTTTTGCATAGATTTAAATTGATTTGAATCCTACACTCTACGTCAATTTTTTCCAATCAATTTTAACGAGCCAATTTCGAGTCGAACACGAACAAGAATATTTAAATCAAGTCGAACACGNTTCGTATGGAAATTTAGTTGTCTTTTTTTGCATAGATTTAAATTGATTTGAATCCTACACTCTACATCAATATTTTCCAATCAATTTTAACGAGCCAATTTCGAGTCGAACACGAACAAGAATATTTAAATCAAGTCGAACACGAACACACTGTTCACGAGCGAATTTTGAACACAAGCCGATTTTAAACACGAGTAATTTCGAACTAGCCGAACATCAGCCAAGCCTGACCCTATCTTTACAGCCCTAACCTCGTCTTTATAGCACTTTCGTGTTTATAAATTACTTGTCGGAATTAAAAACCATCTGTTCTATTTAATTTTGAAAATTAGTCTCAAGCACATTAAATTTCCTTGATGAGGGACCTGGATCGAGTAAATNATGAAGTCTTGGTACCCGCGGCTCTAGTTCTTTTTTATGACTGGAGTGGCAAAATTTTAATATTCCCTGTCAAATTGAATATAGAGATCTGTCATTCTAAGTTTGCCTATGAAATTTTTATATGTTAGGTTGCAAATTCATTTAGTAAATATGTTCCCTGTTGGCACATACAACATATCAATCAGATAATCAAACCATTTTCAAAATTTTCTTTTATAAAGTGTCTATCAAAATCAACGTTCTTGGTTTGATCATGTTGTACAACATTGTGTGCAGTAATGATTGCTGATTTGCTATCACATT
>JXCR01135088.1:32667-50872 GCA_002079205.1 Phalaenopsis hybrid cultivar
ATTAAGATGCTTCCATTTTTTTCATCAGTTGTTAAAGATCTATCTACAATTTTCTTTTCCTAATGTTGTGAAAGAATTTGTAAATTTGAACTTCATTTGTAAGGTTTTTATGTATAGTTGCCTACTTAGTAGCATAAAGATTTGTTTTTGATGTTGCTATATTTGTAAGGTTTTTATGTGGTTTGTTACCCCTAAACTAGGATTTAATAACAATGACAACAACAACACTTTATCACACTTTGGCGTCCGCTACATGCATTCTTTTTCTCCATTATGTCCTAGGTAATGTCATATTTTCATACTCTAATAGATTAAGATCATTTTTATACAATGTGCCCAAGTATTTTTAGGTCTATCTCCGCCTTTTTTAACATAAGTCAAATTTAAAACATCTACTCTCCTATCCGAATCATCAGATGGCCGACGTTTAAGGTGACCAAACATTTTAAGCCGACAATCTCTAATCATGCCCTCCATTGGAGCAACACAAACTCTATCACGGATATATTCATTTCACATTTTTTATCGAAGTTTCAAGACACTCATTCACCTAAGTATTCTCATCTCAGCAACACTTAACTTTTTTTTTTTTAATGCTTCTTTTAAATGCCAACATTTTGCGCAATGGAGCATTCCAATTCTCATCACCATCTTATAAAATTTTCCTTCAAGTCTAAGCGGTAATATTATATCACCCAATAGCCTGATGCATTCCTCCACTTCAACCAAACAACTTGAATTCTGCTAATAACATCACCATCTATATCACCATCACTTTGAGCAAGAGACCCCAAATATCTAAAGTGTTCACTTCTTTTAATGAATAGGTCATCCTTTGTTACAACTCTACAACTAAAGTTACTACTAATAAAATTACATTTCATGTATTCAGTTTTAGATAGACTCAAACAAAGACATTTAGACTCCAACATAGACCTCTATAATTCATGTTTTTTTTTTTTAACTCTTTTTCTAGTTTTATCCACAAGAAGGATATCATCAGCGAAAGCGTATACCAAAGTATATCCTTGTGTAAATATTACTAATCTAATAGTTTATGTTATTTTATGCCGCATAGAATTAACATCTTAATGAATATTCCAAATCTTGAAATCTTGACGTTTACTTGTAAAAATAATTTTATTTATCTTTTAGGTACCCCCATATAATTTTATGACAATGTTTCATTGTATTCTTTATCTTACAACTTCCTATCTTAAAATCCTGAATTAATAACCGATGTTGAGTACTTAAATTTTCACTTGAAATGATCTTAAAATATTTACATTCTCGACGTTNCCACGGATATATTCATTTCACATTTTTTCTCGAAGTGTCAAGGCACTCATTCACCTAAATATTCTCATCTCAGAAACACTTAACTTTTTTTTTTTAATGCTTCTTTTAAATGCCAACATTTTGCGCCATGGAGCATTCCAATTCTCAGCACCATCTTATAAAATTTTCCTTCAAGTCTAAGCGGTAATATTATATCACCCAATAACCTGATGCATTCCTCCACTTCAACCAAACAACTTGAATTCTGCTAATAACATCACCATCTATATCACCATCACTTTGAGCAAGAGACCCCAAATATCTAAAGTGTTCACTTCTTTTAATGAATAGGTCATCCTTTGTTACAACTCTACAACTAAAGTTACTACTAATAAAATTACATTTCATGTATTCAGTTTTAGATCGACTCAAACAAAGACATTTAGACTCCAACATAGACCTCTATAATTCATGTTTTTTTTTAACTCTTTTTCTAGTCTTATCCACAAGAAGGATATCATCAGCGAAAGCATATACCAAAATATATCCTTGTGTAAATATTACTAATCTAATAGTTTATGTTATTTTATGCCGCATAGAATTAAGATCTTAATGAATATTCCAAATCTTGAAATCTTGACGTTTACTTGTAAAAATAATTTTGTTTATTTTTTAGGTACCCCCATATAATTTTATGACAATGTTTCATTATATTCTTTATCTTACAACTTCCTATCTTAAAATCCAGAATTAATAACCGATGTTGAGTACTTAAATTTTCACTTGAAATGATCTTAAAATATTTACATTCTCGACGTTCTCTTTTTCTCATAAGAAAATAATCAATTTGTGTTTTATTAGATATTTATTATAATTAATAATATACCCATGTATTTTCTTAAATAAAGTATTAACAATAATAAAATCATATGCTAAAGTAATATTTAATATGGTTCAACCTTCTTCATTAATTACTTCAAATTCATAGCCACCATGAATATTTCTAAAATCTTCTACTACTCTACAAACATTTCCATTTAAATCTCCTTCAATAAAAAGATAATTCTTCAAGATGCATCATTTGTATAAATACTTTTAGATTATTCCTGAATTTTTCTTTTGAACCTGTATTTAAGCCTATTTGAGGAGCATAAGCATTATAATATTAAACATCTTATTATCGATAATAATAGTTAGGGCTATAATTCTATCTCCAATTCTATTAATTTTTTACAACCCTTATCAATAATTACACCTACACAATTTCTAGTACGTCTTCTACCAGAATACCTGAGTTTAAAATCTAAGATATCAATCTTTTTAACTTTTTCTCTAACTCATTTAGTTTCTTAAATACATAAGATATTTATCTTCCTATAAACCATAATATCTACTAATTCTATTAATATTCCTGTGATAGTACATATATTCCATTTCTATCCTAGAATTCAAGAAGGCAAATAGTTAGTAAAGATACTAAAAGTATAAAATTAAAAATCATACCATTTTGAGAAAGAGAGCAAGATCTTGATGGCCTTCCTAAGAAATCGAGAAAATTTTTAATTTGTTAACCTCTTTTGAATCGAGTCATTCTGGCTCTCCTAAGTAGACCTATCTTTTTTATTCACTTTTACGTCATCTGTAATCTTGAAACTTTCTGTGAAGCTTTCAGTATTTGACTTTAGTGTGATAATCCTGTTTGTAGTAGTTGCACCAAAAAATTTCTTTGAAAAAAAAAATTCTCTCATAGAGAAAGTTCTATAATAAAAAGTTTCTTAACTTGGGATTCAAGAGTTGTCATAAAACATATCTAAATGACCAGATCATTGATTATTTTTTTTTTGTCCTTGTACATGAGATATTACTTCATTTAGAGATTTTTTTTCCTTGAGTTTTGGATTTGAATTTGGTGGAGTCGGAAACTCAGATTTTTTCACTCAAATTTATAAAAGATCACCACATTTCAAGTCACGACTTCTTGAAATTTTGCTAGTTTTCCAACCCTAACCAACAATTCTTCATGACATTAAAGTATTCAATGATATGATTTGAATTTGGTGGAGTGGGAAACTCGGATTTTCTCACTCAAATTTATAAAAGATCACCACATTTCAAGTCCTTGAGATTTTGCTAGTTTTCCAACTCTAACCAACAAGTCTTCATGAAATTAAAGTATTCAATGATACGAAGGTTATCTTGTTTTGTGGTGGTGAGTTTTATCTTGATTTCATAGATGAGTGCAATATCTTCACTTATGAGTAAGTTTATTTAATTGCATACCCGGTGAAGAGAAATATAAAAGGCTCATTGACCTTAGGTAACATGGTGTTTTTATTATCATGTCATGATTATGAAATTAGTTTCTTCTTAAAATAAAAGCTTTGGGACGTTTGGTTTCGGAGGAAGATTCAGAAGATTTTATATTATTTTTTCTTTTTATTTAGAAATTTCTTCATGATTTGAAATGATCTAAGGTAGTTTCTTGTTCTAGCAATAAGTTGATAAGATGCTTGAAACATCTGAATTTTTATTTTGATTTGGTTTTCTCCATTAATCATGATCGACTCTTTTGAAGGGAAGGCAAAAAGCGCATACATATTGAATGAGCATTTAGTAAGGGTGATATTATTGAAAGTGTAAATCCTTACTTTGAAGAGTAAAAACAAAGCCCAGAAGAAACACCTTAACTTTTCCACCATATTATGTATAAAATAAATAATGGGAAAAAAAATCTCTTAATTCATATTACATTCTTTGTAAAAGAGGGGAGTTATACATGCATCTTCAAGTGGTATTAAAAATTAAGAATAAATCAAAAAATAAAAAAAGAGAAACAATTAGTGGCCAACAATCCTATAAGAAAGCACAAATTGCAATATGAGGGCTGCCTATCTAGGGTTGTCAAAAAAGCTCGTTGTTCGCAAACCAACTTAACTGGGACAATCTTGTCCATGTGGATAACTATATAAAATTCATGGAATACACTTAATATATCTGTATAGTGATTCCATTAGAAACTGGAAGTAAGGTAATGAGATGCGATGAGTTGAACAATAAATTAACCTCATTTATCATGTGTGTTTGTGTTTGTATTTTATGTTTGTTTTTGTTTTACAGCTTTATATAGGACTTGAAGAACCTTTTTATATTCCTATGTTGATACCTGTTATGCGACTTAGACTTTTGTTTAGTCAATTTCATTCTAGCATATTTATTTTAGATTTACTTTCTGCTATATGTTTTCTATCCTGATTAATAATTATAGATTTTTTTGATAGGCATGTGCGGCAGTTAAAATTTCTAAACTATATTTCTTCCTACTTATATTTTCTGCACTTAATGTTATATATGTTTAAAAGCAAGTTTGGGGGGAGGAAGAAAAATAAATTTCAAAGTTAGTATACTTTCTTTTAGTTTAATATTATTGCAAGTATGTTTTAGGCTATATTTGTTTTCTCATGTAGTCATTCTATCCTGATTATGCATGTATATGAATTCAATAAGATGTTGTAGTAGATAGTAAACTCAATTTTTACATTGTCTTCATGGTACATTTTATAAATTGATTAAAAAATATTTAAAAATTTAAGTTTGCGGGAAGGAAGAAAAATAACTTTCAAAGTTAAACTTTATTTGTCCTTAGTAGCTTGTATTTAATTCAATATCACTTTTTAAAATGACATGTGGTATGTGGTGTTATCATTAGGATACTAAACTTCTGATTTTTAGAAATGATATAAGGGAACTTAGTAGAAAAGTTAGTAAAAAGGATGAAACTAAAGTTAAGATATTTAGTAGAAAATATTAGGGAAATGATTTTACTATTTATATTAGGAAAAATTGAATTTTTGAAAAATTAAAAATTTTTAGAATAATACTTTTTAAGGAATTTAGATTCTATAAAAATTCTTTTTCAAAAACTAATATTAGATTTTAAGTTAAGAAAAGAAAATAAGATTTTAACTTTAGAAAAGGGATAGTGAAATTCAAATTCATTAAAGATATATCCAGATATACTAATCCTCACCTTAAAAAAATAAGGATTAAAAAGATCCTAAAAGAAAAATAAAAAGAAAAAAAAGAAAAAGAAAAAGAAAGTATGAAAAATGAAAGAGAAGCATGAGGAATGAGACCTAATTAAAAATTAATTTCACTTGAATCTTTCTAAATAAGAAAACTTAAGATCAATTCAATGCTTAATGTCAGAAAGTATTAGTAAAAATTGTTTTCAATATAGAATTCATAAATTCTGAAATTAATATTTTTCTAAAAATCCAAAGTTTTGAAAAATTTCAATTAAGTTTGAATTAAATAGAAAATCAATATTCATAAATTTAATACTAAATGTTCTGATATCTTAGACGTCATCCAACATACTAGAAATTCTTCTAAGTTGGATTATAACATTTCTAAAATAAAATTTTAGGTGATCTGAAAGAAACCCACAACCACATGGTAACAATTTTAGTTTTAAAAGTTATAGCGTTACTTGATGACAAGTAACATTTAAGTTTGGGGGATTTTGATACACAAAAAATGACTACTTTTTCATATACATTTTTATGTTTATTTTTAATGATATTATACTTTAAATGAATGTATTTTGCATGTTTTTAGCTCATGTTCCGAACACGAACAATTTTTTTAAACTCAAATTATAAATGAACCAAACACGAACACCTCTTTGTTCGCTGGTGTTCAACTCGTTTTAGTTCGAAATAAGAAAAATCATATAATTATTTATATAATAATATATTATATATATATTATTTATATAATAATATATTTTATATATTTATATCTAAGTTTAAATCATAACAGTTCGTATGGAAATTTAGTTGTCTTTTTTTGCATAGATTTAAATTGATTTGAATCCTACACTCTACATCAATATTTTCCAATCAATTTTAACGAGCCAATTTCGAGTCGAACACGAACAAGAATATTTAAATCAAGTCGAACACGAACACACTGTTCACGAGCGAATTTTGAACACAAGCCGATTTTAAACACGAGTAATTTCGAACTAGCCGAACATCAGCCAAGCCTGACCCTATCTTTACAGCCCTAACCTCGTCTTTATAGCACTTTCGTGTTTATAAATTACTTGTCGGAATTAAAAACCATCTGTTCTATTTAATTTTGAAAATTAGTCTCAAGCACATTAAATATCCTTGATGGGGGACCTGGATCGAGTAAATGGATATTTGGATATTTAACAAGCATTGGCTTTATGTGGAGTGGAATTTGATAGTAATATTATTTGTGTTGGCTATTGATTATTTGACGATTTGTTGTGGTAAATATAGATAATATTAATTTTGATGTCTCTTTCCTTTAACACTATACTAATCGGAAACATTTCTGAAATTCTCAGAGTGATTTATTTGCCTGTTGATGATCCTTAGGCATCTTCTTATTGTATTTTGAAGTCTAGTTGTGCCTGCAAAAGAATTTCAGCGGCAGTGAATGGGCTTCTCCAGTTAGAAACGTACTCTTTCTCTCTCTTATTTCCTTCGATCTAGGCACTTGGACTTGATGCATTCTTATTAATGTCTCAATGAATGGACTGCACAAGAAGACTTCTCACCAATTTACTCCACTGAAATTTGATACAACTTTTTTGTGAAGCCAAATGAAATTCTGGAATCTTTTTTTCTGGGACCGGGGGATGGGGGTGGGAGGAAATGCATTTTATCGTCTTTTGCCTGAATGTCATCTCCTCGTTAGATGCTACACAATGAAAACTTATGATTTTTTTTTTGTTATTACTTTTTCTTCCTAGAATATCTTCCCATGCACATTGTCTTTCATTTTTGCGGTCAGTTGGCTCAACCCAAAAACAAGAAGATGAATTCTTGATGGTCAAACATTCTCTCCTACGAGTGAATTCTCCCTTTGCATTTTGAGTGATCTAGCTTCATTACTTTCTTGAGCTCAATGGTTTCATTTGATAGGCTTGCGCATTTTTCTATTTCTTCTGTAAATTTTTTTCGATTTCTATTTTATAAACCACAATTTGTATTCTATTTTTAAAAAAGAGTTTTTCTAACTCTAACACTGTAGCAGAGAAAAATCTGGATATTTTTTTTCATCCAAATGACAATTTTTTATCAAGTGTTCTTTTCTATCATAAGATAGAAAAGAAGCCATCGATCTTTTCATTGACCCCAAATTGAGATTGATATACTTGATTGATTCTAGTCCTGCTAAAACTATATGTGTTCTGTTGAGGACAAGTGACGCCCATGGTATATAGCGAAGTTTTTTCAAGAATGCTGTTTTTTAAACTTGTTCAATACTCGATACCCCATGTTTTTATGATAAAAATAATTTTCATTTATTTCATTGTTTAACTAATCAAAATACTTTACCCAATAAGATCAAAAAAAGAAAAAAAAAAGGCTTCTTTTCTAACATGACTGTCGGCAGCTGTGGAGATGGTTCGCTTGATGAACCACAATCTGCGGGTGATGGTTATCAGTGTGGAAACATGAAGCTCCTCTTAAAGCAGCAACAGAGAGTAAGGCTGCTTATATATACCTCTATATATTTATGTATTGCATAATAGTTTTTTTTCTGCTTGTACTGATTTTAAATTTTTGCAACCTGCACCTTAATTACAGATTTTGTTATCGAGATCTGATGTTGCTGGATGGGGTGCTTTTATAAGGGTACGAAGTTTGCAATATCACTTTAATTCAATTACCTTTTATCATGTTTGTAACAATTATATGTCACCTCAGAACCCTGTTAACAAAAATGATTATCTTGGAGAATACACTGGCGAATTAATCTCCCACAAGGAAGCAGACAAACGTGGGAAGATATATGATAGGGCGAACTCATCTTTTCTCTTTGATTTAAATGATCAGGTGTGCTCATGGTTGGGTGCAAATCTCTCTTCCTCTCATGCACATAGATACAAAAAGGAAAAAAATAAGTTTTTATATGCATAGCTTTTATTGCCAATTTACAATTTAGGGGCAGTTACATACATACCACCCAATTGCTATGTATTTACATATGCAACACTTAAATTTTAAATTTTACATTTATATCATATAAAAATTATCAACGTTTGAAGTTTTAAAAAGTGAAATACACCTTTTCATGCATAAATAACATGGTATGTATGTAAAAATTATAGTTTAAATGTTAGGTAAAAAGATAGGAATTGGGTGGTATGTATGTGTATCTTCCTACAATTTATTGAGCAATTGGTTTTGATAAATTAAGATCTGATATTTGTTTCTCTTTTGATGTTGAATCATTCTGCTTAAACTTTCATGCTTGTAGTTTGTATTGGATGCTTATCGTAAGGGTGACAAGTTGAAGTTCGCAAATCATTCATCCAACCCAAATTGCTATGCCAAGGTATGTTGCAAAACAAATGCTTTTTTATTTAATAATGCCATATTTGATGTTTGGTTCAAACAGCGATTTCCATTTTTTGCTCATTTTTAGTGTGAAAAACAAAGTCAATATTTCCATCAAATGAGAAATAATTTCACTTAATGTCAATAATATATCCGTGATAGGGTTGGTGTAACTCCTGTGACGGACAAAATTAGAAAAATTCATCTTGGATGGTTTTGTCACAGTAAGCGTCGACCATTTGATGATCCGTTTAGGAGAGTAGATGTTTTAGATTCGACTTATGTTAAGAAAAGCAGAGGTAGGCCTAGGAAGAGTTGGGCTTATTGTATAAAAAATGATCTTAATTTATTAGAACTGAATGAAAATATGACACTAAATAGGACGCAATAGAGAAATGATTCATGTAGTTGTCCCCACATTGTGGGATTAAGGCTTTATTGTTGTTGTTGTAGTGTCTCCTGAACCAAACAAGAGATGAAGCTAATTTCAATACACTTCACTATCTTCATTTAATTGTAATTTCTAATTCCTTCNCAGGACGCAATAGAGAAATGATTCATGTAGCCGTCCCCACATAGTGGGATTAAGGCTTTATTGTTGTCGTTGTAGTGTCTCCTCAACCAAACAAGAGATGAAGCTAATTTCAATACACTTCACTATCTTCATTTAATTGTAATTTTTAATTCCTTCAATCCAAAGTAATCGTGTAAAACTTAGTATATTTAATTTTGTTAACCCGGGTTTTCAGGTAATGCTGGTCGCTGGAGATCACCGTGTTGGAATTTATGCTAAAGAGCATATTGAAGCAGGTGAGGAGCTTTTTTATGATTACCGTTATGGACCTGATCAGGCACCTGCATGGNGGGGTTTGCAGGTAATGCTGGTCGCTGGAGATCACCGTGTTGGAATTTATGCTAAAGAGCATATTGAAGCCGGTGAGGAGCTTTTTTATGATTACCGTTATGGACCTGATCAGGCACCTGCATGGGCGCGGAAGCCTGAGGGATCAAAGAGAGATGATTCCTCTGTTTCCTTTTACCGCGCTAAGAAANGCCTGCATGGGCGCGGAAGCCTGAGGGATCAAAGAGAGATGATTCCTCTGTTTCCTTTTACCGCGCTAAGAAAATCGCTTGAGTTGGAAATTTTCATAATATTGTGTTTATAAATAAGAGAGAGGGCGTGNACCTGCATGGGCACGGAAGCCTGAGGGATCAAAGAGAGATGATTCCTCAGTTTCCTTCTACCGCGCTAAGAAAATCGCTTGAGTTGGAAATTTTCATAATATTGTGTTTATAAATAAGAGAGAGGGCGTGAGCATTTTATAAAGCAAAATAATGCATAGAATTGTAACATAATGAAGAGCAATGGGTGTGAAATAGTAATAAAAGCTCTGCATAAAAAATTAAATTGAACTCCACTTGATTGATTATAATACCCTTTTGTTTGGGAAGTGTGTGATTGAGTAGATTAAGTGGATTTCAATTTGATTTTTTGTATGATTGTCTTAGGTGTTTGAAGTTCCTCTTGATAGAAAAATAAGAATAGAAATAGAAACATGTACAGAATAACAAGGTGCCAACTGTGAAGGAAGACGGTTATTTTGTTGAGACAAGTGCATGTATGCTATCTGTTGACAGAATGGAAATGGGGGAAATGTGAATCACATATGTGCGTATATTTTAGGACTTATCTGGCTGCTTTCAAATATGAAATATGTTTTAGAAATTAATGATGTTGCTTAAACTAATTTTATATGGGAACAAACCAGCCTGTTTAAGTTTTTTAAATTGTATTTTTGGGAGTTTTATGTCAGCAATGATTTCTAGTTATGCTCTAAGATCAGTTCATTTATTTTCTCGGTTTAAACCGTCAAATGGGACCGTTGTGAAATAGGTTTGAAACAAATTTGATCGTTGAAAGTAGCACCTTAAAGAGCTACACATATTCAAAGGGTATGGATATTGTAGGTGTGGTTTGGGATGTAAATGAAGCTAAACGAAATAGAATAATGAATACTATATGAAAATCCTCATGTTCTTTCTTGGCATGCATCTATATTTCGATCACTTAGTTTTCTGAATTCTCTCTTAAAAGATGTAGGTTAGGAAGGTCAAAAAGGTGTGAAAGGAGATGTAGGAGGTTTGTGTTAAATCTTTGAAAAAAGACCCAAGTTACTATCAATCGTAAGCAAAAAGTTTCCCGAAGGTAAAAACCTAGTTTTCTATTGAAGTTTATAGTGGAGAATATGTATAATTTGAGAGCTCGAAACAACTAAACAATATTACAGGAATGGTTCTGGCTAGTTTTTTTGAAAATTTAAATATTTTAGAGGCATGTTGATAATTTTTGAGATTTTAGAATTGAATTTGATAATGTATAAAATTAATGTGCATGACTACTCAAAGATATGCATCGGTCAGCAAGACTAAGTGAGACTTGACTATCATTTTCTTGGGGAAAAAAAATTGAAAAATTATGATGGAGATGCCGCAAAAGGTTTTCATAGAAAGTAAAACTATTGTACAAATAAAAATAAATAAATATCAATCTCCAAAGAGTCATTTGAGAAGAACATCTAAGTCTCCTAACATGGAAAAATTATTCTATACGGATCGGCCACCGCACGCAGCTTGTGTGTGGTGTCCGATCCGGACCGTAAATCACCTCATTTACGGTTCTGATGTATTTCGGTGGGCCCCATCTGAAATTTTTTATTTTTTCCTTTTAAAAATAAAAATAATCCTGACCGTAGATCACCGTGATCTACGGCCAGGATCGGACACCGCATGCAGAGATGTTTGCGGTGTGCGCACGCAATAATTCCTCCCTAACATGAAATAACTACCAAGCCTTCACATTCTTAGAGAGATTCCAAATTTTGAATTCAACAGGCAATTAAACTCATTCATGCAATTAATAAGAGCCATATAGGGCTAGGGGGTGTTTACCTTGTTATTTGGCCGGCTCGAAAGGTTACATGATATTACATAATTAATTTTTTCCTCATAATTTTATAAATACACCTAATAAATTTATAGATTTCATATAAAAAGTTTAAATGCATCAAATTTAATGACAAACTTTCATCAAATTAAGGCACCTGATTTACGGTTCTGATGTATTTCGGTGGGCCCCATCTGAAATTTTTTATTTTTTCCTTTTAAAAATAAAAATAATCCTGACCGTAGATCACCGTGATCTACGGCCAGGATCGGACACCGCATGCAGAGATGTTTGCGGTGTGCGCACGCAATAATTCCTCCCTAACATGAGATAACTACCAAGCCTTCACATTCTTAGAGAGATTCCAAATTTTGAATTCAACAGGCAATTAAACTCATTCATGCAATTAATAAGAGCCATATAGGGCTAGGGGGTGTTTACCTTGTTATTTGGCCGGCTCGAAAGGTTACATGATATTACATAATTAATTTTTTCCTCATAATTTTATAAATACACCTAATAAATTTATAGATTTCATATAAAAAGTTTAAATGCATCAAATTTAATGACAAACTTTCATCAAATTAAGGCATGCACGGTATTTCAAAGTAAAAGAAAATTACAATTAAAGTTACTTTACATTCTATTTTAATTAAATATTTTTCATTCAAATAATTGTTGAGTTTTCTTGTCGCTTCGACTCCTTGTGCCTAGAAAATGTGTTTTCTGCGGTGCAATAGTTCTCTTAGCTTTTAACTAACTCTTCTCTAAAAAATAAAGTTTAGATAATCTTCGATTATATCTGGTACCATTTTATTCTAAGAAGCACTTGAAACTCATGTAATCATCATTTGGTAGTTTGTCCTTTCACTTTGCAAAGAGCCTATGCTCTATATTATCATCATCAAGAGTTTTATCTATGCATATGTATTCCACTTGAAAAATATAAAGTCAAATATTTTTCTGCAATTGATTGCTCTTCGCATGTGCAAAGTCCTCTCCAAAATTTCACGAAACATATTTCCTAAAAATAATAGCTTTGCAGACATGTAATTTTAATGCAATTGATTGCTCTTCACATGTGCAAAAATGTAATTTTAAATGGTCATTTTCCAGAAATAGTTGCTCCACAGCTGTTTTCACACAGTTGCAGCAAACAGACAACTAGCTTACCCACAACAGCTTTTTGGGGCAGCACAACAGCAACTGAAAAGCTGAAAAAAATGCAGTTGCCCCAAATAAGCCCTTAATCATTTCGATGAGGAAAATATTTAAAATTTATACGTCTGCGTTAAACATAGATTCCCCCCTAACTTATAGGTGTAAGATAGGGTTTATTTTATGTTGGGGGTATGGTATCCTTACAAGAACAATACATCATAGTTAATTACATCCCAAGAGCTATGAATTTCTGAGAAAATTGTCAATTAAAGTATTGAATTATATTTTGTAGAATTTCAAGGTTGGTGTTTTTAAATGAAAAGCTTCAAGATTTGAAGTGATTTTTCAAATGAGAGTTTTTCAGAATTTGAAAAGATTTTCTTGGAATTCAAAGATATAATTTAAAGTTCAATGACAATGTGTCTTCGAAAGGTCCAGGAAAGAGAATAACCAACTTCAAAAATAAGGTTTACACTAGGGGTTGAGTTGAGAATGGAAAATTGCTATAAGAGTTATGCTTTGACTTGAAAGGTTGGATTTTAAGGGTTTGAGTTCAATTGAAAGGTTTCATTTTATTGGAATAACTTAAAAATAGATTATTTTGAAAGAGTTGGATTGAAGGTTTTAATTTCAACATTAATTTGAAATGGTTTGGTTTAAAGGGTTGACTTCAAGAATTTGATTTGAAGGTTTGATTTTAATAGCTTGATTTGATTGGTTTCAAGTAAAGGTTTTATTTGAAATGTTCTAATTTGGAGGTTTTGAATGTTGATATGAAGGATTATTTGAATTAAAAGTTTGTGTAGAAGGTTTGGAATAAAAGGTTTGTGTGGATTTAGGTTAGAATGATTTCTAGATGGAAGTTGAGGTCTTAGCCCTAAGAAAATTTCAGACTCTATAAGGTGGGTAAATAGATTGACTAACTTAAAATTTGGGTATCAAGCCCCCAATCAAGTTTCAATCAACTTTCCATCATCTAAAGTTTGTTGGTTGCCTTAGACTATTAATTAACCATATATAAATAGAAATCTTACCATATGATGGCGAAAGTAGACCTTCTTAAATATTAGGTAGTTGGAAGTGCCTTCATCAGTAGGTAGGTTACTTCATTCAAGGGAAACTACATAATTTAAGGGAGTTATAAGCTTTTTGTTTTATATGGCCTACTTTTTAGCACCAACTAAGGGTACCTAGTAGTCTAATGTAGGCTCCTATATTAGTCTATTCAAAGGGTATGTGTGATTCAAAGTTTTACCTTTAAGTTGGCTATCATATGATTCAAAGTTGATCTTCATACATGTGGTTTTAATTGTTTAGGTTGGTGTATTTTGATTTATTTCAGTGAGTTTGATACATTATATTTTTTTGTTAGTTTAGTTTATGATTTAGTTTGAATCTTCTAGATTGTCGGTCAACATGCAAATAATGTGTTATAGGTTTAAAGTTTTGCATTTGATTTTATAACCTATGTTAGATACTCTTTCATTTGATTTACTATTCTTATATTTGAAATTCATATGAAATTTCATATATATGCTATTGAAGTCTTTAATATTTTATATTTAATATTGAATCTTTATTATTAACATTATAGGTCAAACGGATACCACACAACCCAATAAGAGAACACCTTTGTTTTCCTCATAAAACATATAGTGCAAAAAGCAAGCCCCTTAACTTAATTATTCGAATATCATAAGAAATTATTCAATCACCCGCATAAACAAACTCCACTGATCAGGCCGCGCTGAGCTTAACCTTGCTTTCCAACAACTCGTTAACCAAATTACCAATATCATTATTTAGATCAACAATCTCTAAATAATTATTTAAGTCTGCAATCAACCTTTCTTCCGTCTCACTGGTTGTTTCATATGTCTTCATTCTTTCAATGTCCATATTTATGTCCTACATAAATCTCTTGTTAATGTATCAGCTAAAGCATTTTTTATTCTTTTCACTGTATTCTACATTAAAAATATAAGCGAAAAACTAACTTTGTCATCTAATTAATCTTTTATTTAGTAAAGAGTCTACAATTTTACCTTTAATAAATGAAATTGATATTTTATTATCTGTTCTACTTAACAATATTTCATTTAGGAATATTTCAAAATTTTTTATTGCTTTTTTTATTGCTAATAATTCTTTTTAGTTAAATATGATAATTCTGTTTGGTGGGGATATACGTTCCTGAACTACATCTACATTGAAATTCAGTATTGTTACATTGCCTTTTAAAATTGCTCCCCATGCTATCTCAGAACTATCTGTTCATATAATTAAAAAATCTCCTGATATAGGTAAATGTAATTTTGGAAGAATTCTATATAGTTCTTCGATTTGATATATGGTTTTTCGTCTTTCTCATTCCAATACTAAGATAAAGTCTTTTTCAACTTCTTTTGTAGAGGGTTCTTAATACTGTGAGATTTTTAACAAATGCTTCTACATAATTAATACACCGTAGAAACTGCTGCAAATATTTCTGGTTATTTATTTGTTTAAAATGGTTTATTTTTGTTAAGACATGTTCTTGTAATTAGATGAATCCTTTATCTATTATAAGTCCTAGCAATAACATTTGTTAACAAGACGACTTTTTTCTTACTTAATATTATTCCATGTTTTTTAGCTTTCTGAGAGAACAAGGTCAAGTGTTTCAATTGTTCGGTAATAGTTTGACTAAATATCAATATATTATCTATATATTTGAGCCAGAAATGTGGTAATTCTCAGAAAATAGTATCCATTCGTCTTTGAAATATTTGTGGGGCATTTTTTAATTCAAAAAGCATTACATTTCATTGATATTGTCCTTGTGGTGTACTAAATGCAGTAAATTCTCTGCTATTTGGATGCATCATTATCTGCCAAAATCTAGATTTATAGTCTACTTTAGATAACCATTTGACTGTTTTAATATGATTAATTAATATTTCTTTGTTTGGTAAGAAGTAGCCATCAAATTTAGTGTTATCATTACGTTTCTTGTAATTAATTACTAATCTTGCTTTTTCTCTATTTTATTCGGCATGATTTCTTACTAGAAAGGCTGAGCTACTATGTGGGCATTGCTTGGTTCAATTAAGTTAAGATGTAATAATTCTTGTATTTGGATTTGGAATTCTTTTTTATCTACAGACGTATACTTCATTGGCCTAACTCTTATAACAAGTGTAGTATTAATTGATTTAATTATAGCAAGCAGTTTGTCTTGTTTCTAGAATTGTAAACAATTTTGAGTCCAATGCTTAAGGGTTTGAGTCTTGGATAAGGTATTTAAATCCTTATGAGCAACCGGTAATATTTTACCACATATGGATATTGGACTAGTGTAAGTCGGAGGTCTATGTGGCAAGGGCGATGACGACATTGCTTATGTGTGCTAAATGAGTGATATGAAGTGAGATTTGGAATTGTATCTTCTACCTCAATGATTCTTTGGAAAAAGGGATAAGACCGACGATATTATTCACCAGTTTTTGGTAAAATTTGTCCCCAAAACTCCCGGGTTGCTGGTAGTCATAGTATGAGTAGAGTGATTAGCCTGCAGACCATACCACTTTACAAAATACTTATAGTATAAGAAAACAAAAAAAATCCCCTTTTGTGACATGATTAGTTTTGTTTGCCAAATTAAATTCTACATGCTTGAAAAACTAAATAATTTTGATTAAAATCTATAAAGGTGCACAAGTTAATCATTTAGATCGAGGTTAGGAATTGCCCCTCCTTGGATTGTTGGATTGGTAGATTTTATTCAAAGTTGCAATTATGAAGAACACAACCTAACTCTGAGCCCCCAGCTTTACTAAATTCTTACACACAATCCTGATCTTTAATTTGTGACTTCGGGTTTTGCCTTACTTACTCGTTTTTCTATGACTAGATTGGATTTCTCTTGCAATTTACTTAAATTTCCTGCAATTATACATTGTTTATGATACTAACCATGCAGCAACAGTAGGAGTGATAGGTACACATTTACAATTTATTTATAGCAGTTTTATTACTTTATCTTACTGTCAATTTACTTTACTATGCATACTTCACTATTAATATCTGTAAAATAAAATACACTTTCAAAATTTAATACACCTTTAAACCCTTTTGAACACACTTAATTTACTCATTCTGAATTTATGAGAATCTCTCAGATGAGGTAACCTACAGTTACTAATGAGAATTCTTCGGTCTAAATGAGCAACAACTCATTTAAACTAAGTAAATTCAAAATAAAATAGTGATGCTGGGATGACGGAACCGTGAGATCTTGACCGGTGTCGCTTAACTTAAATTAAACCCCTCCCAAAGCACTCTAATAATTAAACCTAACAATAACAAAACACAACACATAAATTGTAACTCTTGAAGCAACCGATATAGCAAGGAGCTTGAAGTAGACTTTGTGGGCAACACGATGAGGTCACAATGCATAGAAAAACATCTTAGAGAGAGCAAACGAGGTCTCCATTAGCTAAACCTTTCCTAGTTTAAACAACAAGTCATAGGATTTCGATGTTGTCTGCCTAGTGTGACATAAATCCTCACCTTATCTTTAGGCTTTTGCATAATCATATTTTGCAATATAACTCTTTTAGGTTTCTGAGGTCACCATTCGGTATGACATAAATCCTCTTATCTTCCAAGCCATTTGCATGGTCGAATATCTTGCAAATGTAAGCCCTAAATAATAAAATCTGCAGGTTTGAAATATTAAAATCACATCATCTTCATAATTGAAGCCAAACAATTGGATAATTTTGGAAGACACTGAGGTTCTCCTCAAGATTTGTGACATCCCCCACTTTTCTTTTCCTTTGGATTCCTAAAATAAATGCTCCTATTTGATCCACTCCCATTTGATTTCCTATGTCCAACTTTAACAACTAAACTTTAAAATCTTGAAGACAACGCCTCTCATCATTATCGAGACTTTTCTTAAGTGGCTTCAATCGCTTAGGACGTAATTAACTATAGGGGTTTGCCTCTATAGAGAACTTAAGAACCCACGTAATATAAAACCTATCTAATTCTTATATTAGATAAAGGAACTTGTCGGTCAACATATAAATGATTTACAGACTAAACAAATGTCATAAAATCTTTAATTTATGTAATCGAGCCCCGCTAACAAGAAATGAGTATATTGCTCAGGATTGGTGCATTAATTTTGGTTTGGTACTCGATTATTTAAACTATTAAATGAGTGAGTTTTTTTTGTCTCATTTTCAGAATTAAAATATTATTTTCAAAAATAAAAATTATATGTATAATAAATTAATTAATACTAGAAATTTGACTTTTATCAAAATAATAAAGAAAATGTAATACATTTAATGGCCCAATTATTTTTAGCTAATTCAACTCTATTTAAAATATGACTGGTCAAAGTGGGCCCCACTTTAGGAGAGAGAGAATGGTCAATCTTGACCAAAAC
>JXCR01135089.1:0-18169 GCA_002079205.1 Phalaenopsis hybrid cultivar
AAATTTAAAAATAAAATACTAACTACCACAAATGTCATAATAACAATAAAACATAAAAGTCCGAACACAACAT
This sequence comes from Phalaenopsis hybrid cultivar, assembly GCA_002079205.1. NCBI lineage: Eukaryota > Viridiplantae > Streptophyta > Magnoliopsida > Asparagales > Orchidaceae > Phalaenopsis > Phalaenopsis hybrid cultivar. Next base: position 74 of record JXCR01135089.1, read on the forward strand.
AGTAGAAAACAACACACAGATGCAAATGTAGGAAGCCCATACCACATAGTTCATATCATATTACAATCATAAAATGAATCTCTCAGCTCTACTCTTCATCCTTAGAATCACCTCTATAACACTTTTCTGCAGGCTCATAATCAGGATATCAAGGATATGGAGGAAATTGCACTCCTGGTTCACCTCTAATTAGGCTCTCCGAAGATGAGTGGAATTTCTCTTCATAATCATTCTTTCTTTTATTATAACTATTAGTATGATTTGCAAAACGCTCTAAATTTCGTACCTTATCAGCGGTAAAATTGATATTATCCATCATCTTCTGTAATAACTGATTTTTGGTATTAGTAGATTTACCTCAAGATTTAGAAGCACGTGAAGTAGATGGTTTAGATGAAGATGCAGCAGAGGTAGATGCAACAGATGTTTCCATTCTAAGATCTCGGAAAATCCTCCTCTCCAGCCAAAAAATGAATGCTCAGAATATGTCTTCACATTCACCTTCATGATGGGCTTTAGAGGTAACAGAACTTCCTCTTAACTATCATATTTAACCCCAGCCTGCTCGCACAAAGAAAAGATCAAGGAAGCAAATCCGAGAACTACATTTGTAACAGCTGTAGTAGAACTGATAATAGTCTGACAGATCAAAGCTCCAATGTTGATGAACTTTCCGTCTTGAATACAATTGTTCAATGTCGCTCTTTCTCTGGTCACTTCACAGAGATGACTGGTCGAAAGCAGACAAGCAGAAATGAAATAGTATCAGGTCTTTGAAGGTACACATAACTTTGAAGTTGGGAAATTTACTCTCCTCTCATTGGTATTCTTCCAAAGTCCTCTCCCAATAGTAAAGTATGAAATAATCTTGTCTAACTCCGCTTCATTAGGACTATAATTTGCATAAAATCATAAAGTAACCAGTGGAAAATGGTAAAACAAGTTGATTACCACTGACAAAAAAGGTACCAACTTTCCTTGATCCACAACTTGATTCTCTTCAGCTTCAGGGAGATTTACATAGAACTCCCTCACAACAGAAATCACTGCAACGGTAAAGAAACAACAAAATTGTTTCCACTATCGACGAACAATAAAATCTTCCATGTCTCCACCCGAATTTCTAAAACATCGCTCTGGAATCCATTTTCATGACTGTAGAGTGTCGCTTTATCGATCTTGAGCCTTTGAACAAACAAATTTGCTCGAATTAAATGGGCTTTTTCCTTTACTCCTCTTCATTCTTGGTGTTATTCTTCAAATTTTATAGATTAAAAATAACTTCAAAAATCAAATCTAAATCACTAAACTAAACTTCCAAAAGTACAAACTAAACTTTCCAAGCAATTTCCATTGATTCTTCCTCATTTCTCACATGAATAGTGAATTTTATAATTTCTCCAAACGTGCTCAAAATACATGGTGAAAATCCAAAATTTTTGCATGGAAGTAAAGCTCTTACCTCAAGGAAACCAAATCTTGCAAATTTTTCTTGATTCCCCAAAGAAATCTCCACTTAATGGTGTGCCTTATCCCTTAAAATTGTGATTTTGAGAGGTAGAAGATGACGAGAGGAGTTAAAAATGGTGTTTTTGGATCAAAATTTCACTTTTAATCATTCGCGAACTGATTTTCGTGAGCCGACGCTTAAGTGCGGGAAAGTGGCGCTTAGGCGCCAGTGCATTATTTTCAAAATCTTCAAATTTAAGCAAAATGAGCTATTTCTCCAAGTAAACCACCCCTAAATGGTCTCATAGCACTTAATTGATTATTTTCAACTTCCTATAACTCCTCTCTCTCTCTCTCTCTCAAAATTCTCCTTAATAACTATTTCAATTCGAGGCTAAAACAACACAAAATTTTTATAAAAACAAACTTATATTAATTTAAAAATAAGTACAAATACTATCGACACTTGATTCTCACTCCAAATAGTCTCAGATGAGAAATTTTCCCTAAGTACAAAACACAACACACATTCACAATTAAACACATAAGTAACATAAACACTAACACATGTCTTAAACACTAAAAACACTTAAAGACAATGACTTTAATCACACAAAAACAAACATAGAACTTAATTACATTCTTCATTAGAAGGAAAAATTCAGGTCTTTCATTAGTCTCCTGGGGCAACTGGAATATAAAGTTGATAAAACGGGCTGTGGTGTGCAATCTTCTTCAATCCACTTTTGCTTAAGAAACATCTCCTTATCTGCTTGCTCTATATAACTAGTGTGGGTAAATTGCATTTTTAATTTCCATCCAATATGCTCAAGATGTGCATGAATCTCCAATACCTTAGTCTCAAATACAGACATGGTATTTTCAAATTTGTTGATCTTCTCTGATATCCCTTCAATACTAACAGCTAAAAAACCATTATACATCTCTTGTGCACTTTGACTAATGAATTTCTTCCTCAAGGTCTCTTTGTTCTTCTTCAAATCCATCTCCCATGAAGACATCATCTTAAAATCTCTCTCTCTCTCTTAGGCTTTAGGGCTAGAAATGATCTGGGGTAAAATTCCTTCATTAAACCTTTCTACTTATAGGCCTAAATTCTTCCAATAACTCCTAGACACGTTTAGAAACTGCCAAGACATATTTTTGCAAACTTCTATGTAGTTTTTTTTTCTAGAATATTAATTTGTTACATGTTTTTAAACTGTTGCGCTTAAGCGCCGGATTTGGCGCTTAAGCGCCAGTGCATATTTTTGCACAAGTCAACTTAATGTCGAAATTCTAATTTTATCATGTCCAAATCACTAATTTAAGTTTTAAAATCAATACTAACACGTAATAGTCTGAAAAATACTACCCCAATTTTATTAATCACACATAAGAAAAAAAAAAATGAAAACACACTAATACTTTGGGTTGCCTCCTACAAAGCGCTTGGTTTTACGTCGTCAGCTTGACGTAACCAGTGCTTACTTTGGTTGACCCAACATCATTCCATCATTAAACTTCTATTGATCCCCTATGTAATAAGGTTTCAGTCTACGTCCATTCACTTTAAAGATTTTCTCAGATTTGGGATCTTTAATATCCACAGCTCTTTAAAGATAAGCTTTCATTATAATAAATGGGCCCATCCACCTGGATTTAAGTTTCCCTAGAAATAATCTTAACCTTGAACTATATTGTAAAACTTATTTCCCTAGTTGAAAATGTATAGTAAGAATCTTTTGATCATGCCATATTTTCATCTTGTCTTTATAAATTTTGGCACTTTCATAAGACTCATTCCTTATCTCTTTAAGCTCATTTAACTGTAATAATCTTTTCTCACCAGATCTTTCAAATTATAGTTGAACTCTTTAATCGCCCAATATTCTTTATGCTCAATTTCAACTGGTAAGTGACAAGCTTTCCCAAATATTAGCTTATATGGGGACATTCCTGTAGGAGTTCTATATGCAGTCCTATAAGCCCACAAAGCATAGTCAAGTTTGACTGACCAATCAATTTTTGTTGGATTCCCAGATTTTTCTATAATTCTTTTAATTTCTTGATTGGATAATTCAGCCAAAGCACTTATCTAAGGATGATAAGCAGTAGCAATCCTATGATTTATATGATATTTCTTTAATAACTTTTCCATTATGGTTTTCTGAAATGACATCCCCCATCAATAATGATAACCCTTGGCATCCCAAATCTACAAATTATATTCATTTTCAAAAATTTTGCAACACTTTGAGCATCACATTGAGGTAAAGCAACAACTTCTATCCATTTGGATATATAGTCCACTGCTAATAAAATATATAAATTTCCAAAAGATGGTATAAATGGTCCCATGAAATCTAATCCCCAAACATCAAATATTTCAACTTCTAGCATATAATTGAGAGGCATCTCATTTCTTCTATAAATATTACCTACTCTTTGACATTTATCACAAGTTTTGATATAAGCATTAACTTCTCAAAAAATTGTAGGCTAATAAAATCTAGATTGTAAAATTTTGTATGCTATTTTATCAACACCAAAATGTCCCCCAAAATCAGAATTATGACATTCTTATATAATCTCATAAGTTTCTTCTAATGTTACACATCTTCGAATAATCAGATCCTTTACTTGTTTTTATAAAAACGGGTCATCCAAAAAATAAGTCTTAGCTTCAGAAATAAATTTCCTTTTCTGTTGGTATTTCATTCCATAGAGTATAATATCACTAACAATAAAGTTCACAATGTCGACATACCACGGAATATGCCACTCATTAATAGTGAACAATTTACATTAATTTTATTTTCAAAACATAGTGGTTTTTCTAATTCAAGGCTAGACAAATGATCAGTAATTTGATTTTTAATCCCCTTTCGATCTACTATTACAAAATCAAATTCTTGTAAAAGAATAATCCATCTTATAAGTCTAGGTTTAGCATCCTTCTTTTTCATTAAATACTAATAGCATAATGATTTGTATGCACTATACAATGAGTTCCAATGAAATATAATCTAAATTTATCAAAAGCATATACTATTGCTAATAACTCTTTTCAGTTGTTACATAATTAATTTGAGTTTCATTAAGAGTTTTACTAACATAGTAAAAAACTTTGAAAATTTTATCCTATCTTTGTCCTAAAATAATTTTAAAAACTTTATCATATCTTTGTCCTAAAACAGCTCCTATAGCATAATCACTAGCATCACACATCAATTCAAAAGGTTTTCCCAGTTTGGTGAAACTATAATTGGTGTAGTGATTAATTTTTATTTTAATAATTTAAAAGCTTTTAGTCATTCCTCATCAAAATTAAAAATTGCATCTTTTTCCAGTGAATGACATAAAGGCTTAACAATCTTTGAAAAGTCTTTAATATATCATCTATAGAATCCAGCATGTCTTAAGAAACTCTTAATTTCCCTTACATTTCTTGGATAAGGTAAATTAGCGATCACTTGAATTTTAGCAGGATCTACTTCCAAACCATTTTCTGATATTTGATGACTTAATACAATTCCTCTTGCTACCATAAATTGGAATTTTTTCCAATTAAGGACTAAATTTGTTTCTTCACAATGCTTAAGAACTTTGGAAAAATGTTTTAAACATGAGTCAAATGAAGTTCCAAACACTGAAAAGTCATCCATAAAGTCTTCAATCCCTTTTTCAATTAAATCACAAAAAATTACCATCATACATCTTTGAAATGTAGCAGGGGCATTACATAAATGAAAGGGCATTCTTCTAAAAGCCAAAGTACCATAAGGACTGGTAAACATTATTTTCTCTTTACCCTCAGGAGATATTTGAATTTGGTGATATTTTCTCTTTTATACCCATCCAGAAAATAAAATTATTTATGCCCAGCTAGTCTATCGAGCATTTGATCTAGAAAGGCTAATGGAAAATGATCTTTCCTAGTTGTAAGATTTAATTTTCTATAATCAATGCATATTTGCCACCCTGTAACTTGTCTAAGTAGGTTCTAACTCATTATATTCATTTACATTTACAGTTACTCCTCCTTTCTTAGGATCACAATGAATTGGACTAACCCATGCACTATCTGAAATAGGGTAGATAATTTCAGCATCTAACCACTTAAATATTCTTTCTTTAAAACTTCCTTCATAACAAGATTCAGTCTCCTTTGCGTATTAGCCCCCGATTTCCAGTTCTCTTCCATATGAATTCTATGCATACGAATTGAAGGACTGATTCTTTTAATATTAGTAATTGTCCATCCAAAGGCTTTCTTAAAATTTTTCAAAATTTTCATCAACCTTTCTTCTTCATCCATTGTTAATTTTGAGGAAATTATAACAGGTAAAGTAGAGGAATCTCCTAAAAAGACATATTTTAAATGATCATGAAGTAACTTCAACTCTAGTTCTGGAGGTTTTTCAATAGATGGACAGAAATGATTTATCTTTGTCTATCTTGTACAAAAGTTTAAAGCTTTCTCGAACATAGTTTGAATCTTCCTTAAAAAGATCTTCACATTGATCTAATTCCTCTTCTTGCTCGTGTTCCAAATCTTTTTCTTCATATTTTTCTTCATAAGTAGTCTTAAAATGACATTCCCTTAGATATCTTATAACATCCATTCTAAAAAATCCATTATCTTTACCTTTTGCAGGGTTTGTCATTGATCTTGAAATATTAAAAGTAACAGTTTGATCATTGACACACATTGTTAATTCCCTTTTTGCACATCTATCATTGCTCTTCTTATGGCTTGGAAAAATCTCCCCAAAATGATAGGTATCTCTTTATCTTCCTCCATATCTAGCACAATGAAATCAATAGTAAAGATAAATTGATCCACTTTCACTAGGACATCTTCTATAACTCCTTTAGGGTATGTTATCGAACGATCTGCTAACTGTAGAGTTACAGTAGTAGGGGTTATTTCTCCTAATCTCAATCTTTTAAATATTGATAATGGCATAAAGTTAATGCTTGCACCTAAATCACATAAGGCTTTCCCATAAAATCTGTCTCCTATCGCACATGGATTTATAATGCTAGCAGGATCTTTAAGCTTTCAAGGAAGCTTCTTTTGAATTATCGCACTGCACTCCTCACTAAGTGCAACAGCCTCATTATCTTCAAACTTCCTTTTTTTATTGAGAGTATCCTTCATAAACTTTACATAGCTTGACATTTTTTCTAAGGCTTCAGCAAATTGAATATTAATTGTAAGCTTCTTAAATATTTCTAGAAATTTTGAAAATTGCTTATCCAACTTCAAAGTCTCTGAGGAAATGGAGGTGGTGGTTTTTCCAAATCAATTTTTAACCAAGAAATAGGTCTCTCAGAATCTTTTGGAGCATCCTCTTTTGATTGTACAATTTCTTCTCTCTCTACTTCAATTTCTTTTTAAACCCGACCTTCCAACTCTCTTCCGCTTCTAAGTTGTAAAACTTTTACTTGTTCTTTATTTTGGTCTTTTAGATTTGATTCACTATTACTAGGAAGTGTTCCTTGGGATCCATTACTTAATGAATTTGCTATTTGCCCAAGTTGATTCTCGATATTTCTAATTGTAGCTCCTTCACTTTGTAATTGATTTTCCATTTGTAACACCAAGTCTTCTATTGACAACTTCTTCTCCTTAAATTGTGTATTACTGTTGAAACCTGGAGGATAAGTAGATCTATAATTATTATTTCTTTGGTTTTTCCGATTTCCCAATGGGTTTCCTTTGTTGTTCTCCCATTGTTGATTATTACCACCGAAATTGTTACTCCAGTAAAAGTTGGGATGGTTCTTCCAACCTGAGTTATAATAATTGGAATATGGGTTATTTTGCTTATTGCATTCAAATTTTCTAATGATGCTTGAGAATCTATCATTTGGCCTAATGAATTCTTTTCAATCAAGGAATTTGGTTGAGAAAAATTCATTCCCAATTGGTCTGACTTTATTGAAATTGTAGTAACTTGATTTTCTAGCATGGTAAATGTGTCAGTTTCATGAATGTTGGCTACTTTTTTAGAATTTAACCTCTCAGAAGGCCATTAAAAATTATTAGTAGTCATTTCTTCAATTAAAGCATAGGCATCATGAAAAAGGTTTGACATCAATGAGCCACCATCAGCGACATCGATAATTGATCTATGAGATCCAACAAATCCATTATAAAAAGTTTGAATTATTAACCAATCATGTATAGCATGGTATGGACACTTTCTTAAGAGTTCTTTAAATCTTTCCCATGCTTCATAAATAGATTCCTCTTCAAACTGATTAAAAGATGTGTATCTTTTTTAAGCTTCGCAGTTTTTGATGGTGGAAAATATTTAGCAAGGAATTTTTGTGCTAAATCACCCTCAAGTATGATAGCTTTTGATGGTGGAAAATATTTAGCAAGAAATTTTTGTGCTAAATCACCCCAAGTTCTGATAGTAGGTGCTAACAAATTCAACCATATCTTAGCTTTATCACTCAGTGAAAAAGGAAATAACCCAAGTCTTGTGGTATCATCTGATACACCATCGTATTTAAATGTAGCGCATAATTCTAGAAAATTGGCAAGATGTAAATTTGGATCTTCAGTTGGTGATACCCCAAACTGATTATTTGATACCATTTGGATATTAGCAGCTTTAAGCTAAAATGAATTAGCCACTACAGTAGGTTTTTGAATACTACAATGAAGATCATCTACAGTAGGGTTAGCATGATTTCTTAAAGGTCTAAACTCTTGATGAATTTTAGCATTTTGATTATTTTAGTCTGCCATTTCTATAATTTTTTTGGATTTTTTAAAATTTAAATATTTTTTTTGTTTTTTCTGATTTTTCGAATAGTTCTTTCAAATTCAGAATCATAGGGCACTAGTTTTTGATAACCTAAACTACGCATACACTAACATGTAATAAAAAAAATAAAAAATAAATAAAATAAGATAAGATAACATAAAGTTTAAATAAGACTTTCTAAAAATATAATTTTTTTTTTCGATTCCCCGACAATGGCGCCAAAAACTTAATCCCTTGATACTGCTAATATGTAAAGTACAATAATAATTTAGATTATATTTCATTTATATTTCCTTACTTCACAACAAAACCAAAAACTTGATCCTCAAGAAAAATAAGAGTTTAACTTTTAATTTATATATATTGGGATACTACGCAAGTATACGTATCATTATCAAGTAATATAAGACTTTTTGATTAGGACCTGAATATCGAACGCACAGGGAATTTATACAATATGCACTTTTAGAAAAATTTCTATTTTAAAAAGACAATTACTTAAACTGAATATATTTTGCTGTAATAAAAATTCAAATATTTTTGTTATTTTTGATATTTTGACAAAACAGTAACAACTTAAAAAGATAACTAGAGTTTTGTGGATGAAAAGCACTTAATAAGAAAAATATCTTTCTTCTTATCATGAATCAGTAATAAGTATAGGATTTATGTTGTGGAGGTAGGCAACTTGTGTTGTGTCAAATAGGAGCAATAATATTCTTTACCCTTACTAGAGTTGCTATAAAGAACATTCGCTAATTTAAGGTTTGAATAGTTACAAAGACCGGCTAGGCAAGGAATATACTAACTCTCACTCTAGAGTTCCCTTGATTCCCTCCACCTAGGGGCTATCATCTTGTATCAGAACCTAAAACAATAAACCAAGTTGGGGGCTTTAACCTGTCACTTTAAAGTCTCTCGTATCAGAACCTAAAATAATAAACTAAGTTGGGGGCTTTAACCTATCACTTTAAAGTCCTCTAACTCGTATCAAAACCTAAAACAATAAACCAAGTTGGGGGCTTTAACCTATCACTTTAAAGTCCTCTAACTCTAACACATCAATGAATATTTTCCTATTGATTTGCACTCAGTCATATGAACTACATTTTTATTCATACAAACTCATGTGATTCTTTCCAATTCTTGACTGAGACAATACTAGCCCGATTCTTACATGTTCTGACAACAAATTTTAACATCAAGATTGGCCAAATCAAGAGGTAAATGAAGTGCATGGATTTAAATCATGACAACTTCTTCCAACAGTAAAGATCAATACTCTCTACAATTTTCATCCAAAACTTACTTACTTATTTTTAAAAAAGAAGATAAAGAACACTACTCAGAATCCATGGAGAAAATAAAACAACACTTTAGTTTAAAAGTAGAAATCATTGTCAAACCAACAAGAAGTCTCAATTAAAACTGAAAGTAGTCTTAAAGAAAAAAGATAAAAATTTATCTCAAGTTCTCCACCAAACTCTTGAATTTTTCTTGAATCTCTTCTCTTTACAATCACTCAAAATAAACCAACAAAAAAGATAAAATAAAAGTAAAAGTGGTGCCTGAAAATCTCTCCTAACTGACTCCCTAAATCGATGAACTTTCAAAAGTTTTGAAGTATTTTTAGGATTCTTTTCAAAGTCCTCTCTTCTTTCTTTTATAGTTTTCCAAAAGGTGCCTTGGAAACTCTTCAAAATATGTCTAGATTTGATGTATTTCCCTAAGAGATGCATCCTTTCATGATAATTTTCATCCATGGTGGTTATAACCACTCATTAAGCCAATGGGTGCCTCAAAAACCTCATTCAAATTAAAAAGATTGACTTTACTCGTCAAGTAACTACCACTGGCGCGTAAGTGCGGGACCTCTGGCGTGTAGGCGCGACCTTCTTTGTTTAACCGGTGCTTAGGCGCCAAAACTCATTTGCACAATTTTCATCTTTTTGCTCCAAATTTGATCCTTTTTTCACTCCTTTAAGTATTTTTCACCTTTTTATTTGTATCTGCAAGAAAAACACAAAAATACCTTCTATTAAAGCACAATATCTCAAAAATAGGTATAAAAATATGTATAAAAACACTATATACTTTAGGTGTATCAAAAATCTCCTCAGAAGACGAACCAAACACAGCTTTCAAAACACCCATCAGGATAAATTTTTACAAATTAATGTCATTTGGATTAAAAAATGCTGGTGCTATTTTTGAGAGAGCAATGACACAATTTTTTTATGAACTTATCTATAAACATGCTAAATCTTATGTAGACGGCTTGGTTGTCAATAGTAAACAAAAAAGATCATATGAATAATTTGAGAATCATCTTCGAATGATTACGACAATTTAATCTTAAAATAAATCCTTTAAAGTGCACCTTCAGTGTGACTTTAGCAAATTTTTTTGGATTTGTTGTTCGACATCACGGGATTGAATTGAGCCCCTCAAACTTGAAGCCATTTTGAACCTGCCTCCCAAAAAAAATCTAACCCAACTATGATTTTTCTATGGAAGACTAGCCTGTATCCAATGTTTTATTTCTAATCTTTTAGGTAGGTGCCAAACTCTCACTCCCTTGACCAGAAAAGACATCAAATTTGCGTGGGATAAAAAATGCCAACACGCCTTTGAAAACATTAAGCATTACCTAACTACAACTCCTATTTTAGTAGCCCTTGTATTAGGAAAACCTCTTATCCGTTACACTGCAGTATTAGATAATTCTCTTGGAACATTACTGGATCAAATTAATGATGAAAGTAATGAAAATGAATTGTATTACTCAAGTCGATGTTTGGTTCTAATTGAAACAAGATATCCTGCAATTGAGAAGCATTGCTTAGCTTTCATCTTCCTAGTTAAAAAGCTAAGAAATTATATGTTATCTCACATGGTAACTCTTATCTCAAGAGTTAACCCATTGCAATAGTTGATGACTCGACCAATACTTTCTGGAAAACTGGCAAGATGGGCATGATACTACTCCAATTTGACATAACATTCATACCATTGCGTACTATCAAAGGATAAATTATGGCAGACTCTATTGCAGCATACTTTATACCAATTCAATCCCCTCTTAACGATGATTTGTGTGATGAGCAAATATTAGAGATAAAAAATTCTAAGATGAAATGATGGGAATTATATTTTGACGGAGCTTCATCTATTCAGATAGATAAAGATCAACAGACAATCATACCTGACAAAGCAGGAGTAAAACTAATCTTCATCAATTCGGACAAGGCAATGATATCGTTTTCCTACCATTTGACTAGCCATGCACAAACAATGAAGCTGAATCTGAAGCACTCATAACCGGCTTAGAATTGACAATATTGATGGAAATTAAACATATCAACATCTACGGAAATTCTCAATTGATTTTCCACCAGATTGCAGGAAAATACAGAATCTTGAAGCCACGGCTTGAGTAGTATTTCAATTATATCATAAAATTACTCCAACAAATTATGAATGTGACATCCTTTATAATTCTGAGATGAAATAATTCTTTAGCAGCTGCTTTAGCCAAACTTGTAAAAGAATTTGTTTATTTAGAAGAGAATGACATTTTAATCTTTATAAAAGGATGAAGAATTCTATTCCAAATTGACATTAATTTGGAAAAAAATGATGAAGATTCAACAATAACAGTTTTTGACAAAGAAGATGATGATTTGCGACAACCGATTATCAAATATCTACAAACTGGAACGTTACCTGAAAGCAGCCCAAATTAAATAGAGAGAATTATCTGATGCTCTGATAAATAATGTTCTTTGTCGTCAATCTTTCGACCAAATTTGGTTAAGATGCTTCAGTCAATCTAAATCTCAAGAGCTCATTAAGGAAACTAATTGAGGCCTATGTGGTGCACACCAGTGTTGGCCAAAAATGAAAGTGAAGATAAAAATAATGTGATACTATTGGCCAACAATGATGACCAACTATCTTGAAACAGTAAGGAAAAATCATCAATGTCAAGTCCATGAGGTGGTCCACATCAACCACCAAATGTATTGCATACGACACTTGCATCTTGGCCATTTGAATGTTAGGGCAAAGATATAGTGGGCCCTATAGACCCTCCCTCATCTAAAGGACATCGTTTTATTTTACCTACCATAGATTATTTTTCTAAATGTGCAAAAGTAATACCCCTCAAAGAGGTTAAAACTGAGTAGGTTCTCTATTTCTTCAAGACACATATTGTCTAAAAATTTTGAACTCCTCTAAGGGTTATATTGGAAAATGGACTAGCATTCAAAAATTTTAATAAAAATTAACAGCCTTATTCAAACTCATGGAATAGACTGGAGATATTCAACAATTTATTATCCTAAAGCCAATGGTTTAGCTGAAGCTTTCAATAAAACATTGGTCGAGATTTGAAAAAGGTATTAATGAATAGCCCAAGTCAGTGGCATGAAAAATTGACTAAATCTTTATGGGCCTACGACACTACATACCGCACACCAACACAACCAACATCATTTGCTCTGGTATATGATTGTGAAGCTGTAATTCCATTAGAAGTTCAAATTCAATCTCTTAGGGTTGCAATTACAAGCAATATAACTGAAGAAGAAAATGCAGATTTACGACTAGAAGAACTTGAATGTTTGGAAGACAAACGACCACAAGCTCAACAAAATTTGGAACTCTATCAAGCCAAGATGATACAGGCCCTTGAAAAATTGATTTGCCTTAGAACATGTCAAATTGGGTACTTGGTTTTAGTACTTCGAGGACCTATCCTTACTCATAGGAAAATTAGTGGAAAATTTGAATCAATAAGGGAGGGCCCGTATGTTATTGAAAAGACATATTTGGGAGGATCCTATAAATTAGTTGACTATCAAGGAGATATGGTTTTGTAAGGAATTGATTTTGTTTTCTACGGTTTTAAATTTTAATAATTTATGATGATTTGAACTCCAATCTTCATTTATTTTTCGATCTGACCAATTTAAACGTTAAAAATTATCGAGAGACATATGTTCTCAAAGGGATATGATTTCTATAACAAGGGAGAATCACATTTAATTTCATGAGAGAGTATGTTATCCATGGGATTGGGTGCAAATAAATAGGAAAATATACATTGTTAAATGCAGAATAGGAAATTTTAAGGTGACAGATTAAAATCTCTAATTTGGTTTAGTTGATTGAAAACTGATGCAAGATTGTTAGCACACAGGTGAGGGAGTTGTGGGAGCTCTAGAGTGGCAGCCGATATCCTTCCAGCCTAACCACATAATTAGGGACCAAATTCTGAATTAATCAATGTTCTTTATAACGCTCGGAAGAGGGTAAATAATAGGATTGTTCCTATTTAACACAAAACAACTTTTATATATATTTTCAATTGATTTCAATTTCTTCAAAATCCATATACTTATTGTAAAGGGGAAGGATGCTTTCTTGAAATTGAATTTTTCATTAAAACAAAAACTTTGTTTAGTTTTTTGTAATTTTACTTTTGAAAGTTAGTTCTTAGTTAGCTAACTTTGTTTTTCAACTGCATTTTAAATAGCATTTACTTTAGTAGTTAAAATTCAAATTTCGTACTTTACTTTTATTTTTATATTTTTAAATTATAAAATAATTTCAAAAACTTAATTAAAGGATTTTCCAACTTCCCTGTGAGATTGATATCTAGGACTCCATTAGAGCCCTTAATTACATGAGCAAAGCGTATACTTGCATTGATTTTAATGGGGATTTGGTAGTTTAAAAAGTGTTTTAAAAGTTAAACTATTTTCATAAAAGGTATTTTTGTTGGGATTATATTACATATTTATTATATATTTGTCATGTGTAATTTTGTAAAATTGAGAAAAATTTGTAAAATTTACACACAAAATCTACCCGCCATCAGCGGTATAGATGTGTTTATCTTGAGTAGATGAGAGTGTAGGAACAAACCCAAAGCAATCTGGTTGAGTCTAGGCCAAGACCTTAGGGTTTGAAGTCGTGCGGCTCACAGGTTTTGACCATTGTGGACGATGACGGAGAGTCGTCCGATCACGTGTGTATCAAACAGATGTATCAAATTGCATTAGATGAACGAATGGAACAAAATTGCAGTCTGAGTAGGCGCTGAGGTGGCTGGCAGCGTCAAATGGTGGAGCGCTGCCTGGAAACTTGGAAGATTCCAAAGTTGACATGGTTACTGAATGGATTAAGTAGGAAGAATGCATTTCTTGATTTAAGTAAATGCCAGTACTTAAAAAATTTATATCTTTACATAGGAGAATCATAAAATAAAATAAATATACCCTCTTGCTCATTGAACAAAGGAGAATAATGTGGACCAAAAATAAGAATTATTTGATGAATCTCTGATTTTTAATTAATTAAATAGCCTTTGAGGTGCTTTATTTTTAATTGATTAAATATTATTCATCAAAGCTTGAAACTTTGGGTGTTTATTTCTCATGATAGAGGAATGTTTTTTAATTTTTTCCAAGGTCACAGTGCATCTCTATACATGTAACCCTAATTTCTAATCTTGAATGGCTATTTTGGCTTAAATTAATTGTACAAATTAAAATATCACTTGGAAAATTATGGGATGACTTTTATTAGGTTCGCTATGGTTAGTGAAACTTGAGAAAAAAGTCAGGATGGTTTGAATAAGTTTGTATATTTTTGTAGCTAGTTAAATGCCTAAAATTTGTATTTATTTATTTGTATTAAATATTTCTTAAAAACTAATAAAATCAATTTCATATTGCGTAAAAAAATCACGTTGACTCACTGTAAAAATTTGAAATTTATTTGAATAAGTTTAAGTACTAAAGTTGATTTTCTAAGAAAAATTTTATTTTTGTACAAAAATAAATATATTAAATTAAATATCATTAAGAAAATTATGAAAAGTAATTTTCTGAGTTACTTGTGATTATCGGCACTTAAGGAAAAAAAAATGATTTTTGAGAAAATACTTTATTTTTAAGCTATATTTAAAATAAAAATAATTAATAATTTTAAAAAATGTGAAAGTGGTCTAAAGTGTGCCTAATTGTCTCTTGATCACTTACAACTCATTAGAATATTTTTCTTAACTTTTCTATATCAATTATAAATTTTTAAAGGCCTAAAATGTATTTTCCTTAATTTAATTATTAAAATAATTATGATAAATAAAAAATAAATCATAAAAATATGAAGTTTATTTCTCCGAGTTCTTTGAACTTAAAGAGAATGAATAGAAATATAAAAAGTAATTTTTTAAATTAAAATATATTTTCCATTAAATTGAATAAATAAGACCAATAAATAATTATAATGAATACTTATATAATTTGAATATTCATGGAAATTTATCCAAGTGTTTCTCTGACCTAAGTGAACCTCTAATAATTCTCTCATAACCAAAAATCTTATTTTGATTAATTAAATAAATTAATATTGAAAAATCCTATTTTTTAATTAGAAAAAATATATAAAAAAATAAAATAAATCTAAATGACCACATCTTCTCCTCTCATATTTTAATTAGCTTATGATTGAGTCTCCATGAAAATTTCAAGGTCATTTGAGTGTCATTTGATGAGTTAGAGAATAGAGAGCCTCAAGGGTAAAATGTTAATTTTTTATTTTAATAACTTAATTTAATTTTGGGATTATTCAAAGGGTAAATGGGTAAAATTGAATATAATAAAATCTCTTGTGTGTTTAAAATATGATGGGATAAGAGGTAGAAACCAATTTGCCATACTTTTCATGATAAGAGTAAAATTATAATTTTGATAATTGTCATGATTTGGAAGATAATTCAATTAAGTTGATCCTAAGGTATTGGGTTTAAGTTATGAAGATAATAATTCACTCATTTAAAGCACGCTAATTGATGATTGGATGCTAAGTCTGATATTAATGAGAATTAGGACTTCATTTTACTTAATATTTAATCATTATGAAAATACTTTGAATAAAATATTAAAATCAAGAGGGCCTAATAGTGAACTAGGTTTGATATGTAAGAATTGTCTTAATTGGGATTAGAAAAGATTGACTTAGTTAATTGATAAACACTTTCAAACACTTAAGTCCCTACTTGAACTCTGGGCATTAAAATCCGTAATGACTTCGAATTTGCCATATGGGGTACCCATTCATATAACTGTTGAATGAAATGTTATGCGACTATTTACCTTCTTTGGGATAGTTGAAATATCGAAGTTCATTGAGCAATGAAATATTTCAATTTGGAGATGATTAATGGAATAATATATTAAGTTCAAAATGAATTTAAAACGTTTCAAGAGATTTTAAAATTTGCTAAAGGTAGCAAATGTCGTGTCCCAAACATTTTGAGATCTCTTGGATACTTTGATCGTGTCCCTAACATTTTGAGATCTCTTGGATACTTTGAAGGACTATTGAACTTATTATATTTTTATTCTAAGAAATCATCCACTAAGATCTATCGATACTCACATTGTCATTGTTTGAGGTTTAATAGCTACACCTTCATCTACCCCTGCAATTTTTTAAAATTTCCTGTAAAATTATATGTCATTTTGCAAAAGTTAATCTTTTAGCAGAAATGTCGACAAGATGACAGGTACGCATTTACACTTTATTATTATTGCTGTAAAATATTATAACTGCTTGGATGGGCACTTTACTTTTCTAAAACAAATTATTTCAAAGGTACTCATAAATCCTTTAAAATATCACTAAATTTAAAACGTCCTTTTGAATTTACAGGAGCACCTTGGACGAGGTAACCCATAGTTGCTAGCAAGATCTCCCTAGTTTAAATAGGTGTAACAACTTGGTTAAGCTAAGTAAATACAAAAGAAAGAGTGATAGCAGAACGAGGGAACCGTGGGATCTTAACCGTTGTCACTCGAATCAACATTAACCCCCCCCCCCCCCCCCCCCCNTTTGTCGAGGAGCTTGGAGCTAGCTTTGTGGGCAGCCTTTCATGATAGCAATGTATAATAACATAAAGATCTAAAATAGCATAAGGATTTGCAACAACACATCTCTCTTTAGAACTAAACAACATGAGCCATAGGATTTCGAGGTTGTCCACTTAGAGGTACATAAACTATCAACTTTTTCTTGCACAACCGAGTTGTGTAATTTAAGCCCTAACTAGCTTTTGGATTCTAAGGTTATTGTTCTTCATGAACTAAATCGTCTTCTAGGCTATTTGTATGACCTTCTTACACAGATGTAAGCCCTAATTAATAAAATTGGTAGGATGAAACAATTAAATAATCTTTCTTCTAGAAACCTAAAGCTAAATCATAGGATAGCTTGGAAAGTTACCGATGTTCTCCTCAGAATCTGTGACAACCCCTAGCTCCCCTTCCCTTGGATTCCATAACAATGTTCCAAATTTGAGCCATTCCCTTTGACACTGTTTTGGATCGATCTTTTAAAAAGTCATATCCCTTAAAATTCTTGAAGACAATATTCCCTGATCTAAATTGAGAGTTTTCTTAAGTGACTTATGCAATCTAAAATGTAATTAACTTAGAGGCTTTCCCTGATAAGAAACTTTAAGAACCCAGCATAATATAAACCCTATTTAATTTTTCCTACATTAAATAGGGAAACTTGTCAGTCAACATAAAAATGGTTCTTTTACAGACTTGAATGGATGTCATAAAATTATTTAGTTTATTTAATCGAACACCACGAGCAAGTAATGTATCTATCCTTCCAGGAAGATATATTGCTTGTGGTGTTGTGCTCGATCATTTAAACAATTTTCTTTATGAGATCAGTTCGGTCTTATACTTTCAAAAATTAAAATATTACCCTTTCAAAATAATATATATATATATATATATATATATATATATATATATATATATATATATATATA